>JADRCD010077684.1:1755-24801 GCA_019843815.1 Montemys delectorum | reverse complement strand
TTTCATGGTCATGATGTTTGTGCAGGAATAAAACCCTGACTAAGACACTTTCTTTTTCTTTTTTCTTTTTTTTTTTTGTTTTGTTTTTCGAGACAAGGTTTCTCCGTGTAGCCCTGGTTGTCCTGGAACTCACTCTGTAGACCAGGCTGGCCTCAAACGCAGAAATCTGCCTGCCTCTGCCTCCCAAGTGCTGGGATTAAAGGTGTGCGCCACCACTGCCCGGCTTACTTTTTGCTTTCCTAATTTGAAACTGCTCTCCACAAAAAAAAAAATCTATGAAAAAAAAAAGTATGGGAAAATAAACCCATTAAAACAAAATCATTTAGACAGCTAAGCATTTAAAAAGTCCAACACAAGGCCATTAAGAGATGTCAAAGACGTTAAGATTCAGCAGGGTGTTAGCACATGGTTGCTGGTTTGTATGTAGACTCTTAACTGTCCTGGTAGAGAGGAGGGGAGACTTCTGAAGCCTAATGTCCAGTCTTTCCATTTTTTTAAAACTATTATAGGGAACACAGAATGTTTCTCTTTATTTCTTTCATTCCCTTCAGATCAGAATAAAACCTTGACATTGTCTAAGGTGGCATATTTGGGAGTGTAGTGTGTTATAGTTCTCTGTACAGTTTTCCTCTTGTAAATTTTCTCATGATCTTCTTACTTCTTTGAACACATTTAGGACCTAGCATTTTATCTTCTACTCCTGGGATGGGAAAATACAGGCTGCTAACAGGAAAGAGAAATCAACTTTTGGAAAGTGTCTGGAACTCAGGTCTAATTGATATAAAACCCAGTCTGTCCTATCTGCAGGGAGCTGTGTGCCATGGACATAGCCTGCTTTTTTATATAGTCCAAGACCACCTTTATAACCGGACTTTCTTGAACCCACCAGTGGTATAAACAATGACATGAGAATTTTATTACAGTTTAAAGCTTAGGCTTTTTGCTAGGGCAGTTTTTCAGCTAGCTTATCTAATTTAACCTGACTACCTAGCCAATGACCTGCTACATAGCTAGCTCTATAGCTTTTTCTCCACAGTGGTTCATGTCTGTTTCCTCCATGTACACTTTCAAATCTTCCACGTTTGCTTTCTTTTCCCAGTGTGCACCACCTCTGTCTCTATCTCCCCCTCCCCCAAGTTCTACCCCCTACTTCCTGCCCAGCCATTAGCCATCAGCTCTTTATTACAACCAATCATCAATGCAACAAAACTCTGATACAATTCTAGATTGCCTCTAGGCAGAGAGGACTGTCTGACCTTCAAGTATCTGAAAAGGAGGCTAGTGATGTGCCATAGAAATGACAATACCAATTTCCTGCCAGCATTTAGCTCTCTCCCAGTACAGAACTAACCATTGAAAATACAGAGACATACCTTCACAGAGTGTAAAAAAGGTTACCCCAACACACTTTTCCATGGTAAAAAAAAAGTTACTCCAACACTTTTCCATGGAATGGTACTGTACATAGTGGGCTGGATCTGCCTGTATCAATTAACAAGCAAGACAGTCCTCCTTAGACAGGCTCACACTCCAGTCTTATCTGGACATCCTTTTCTCAGGTGACTCTTGGTTGTGTCAAAAAAAGCTAACTACAATAGGTGGCAAACATTTTTACCCACTGAGACATCTCACCACCCCCATTCCACAGACATTTTTAATTAATTAATTAATTAAAATTTACTTTGCATCCTAATTGCAGCTTCCTATTTCTCCTCTCTTCCCAGTCCTTCCCTAAACACTTTTTTAATAATTAATTTTATTTTATGTGCATTGTGTTAGGGTGTCAGATTCCCCCTAGAACTGGAGTTAAAAACAGACATCAGCTGCCATTTGGGTGTTGGGATTTGAACCTGGGTCCTCTAGAAGAGTAACCATTGAACTTAGCCTTTGAAACCTCTCTCTAGTATTCCCATAGATATTTCTATTGCATAGTTTTTGTGTATGTGCATGTATGTACACACATGATAATGAGAACTGAACATAGACAAAACTTGCTAGACAAGTAATCTAACCACTGAGCTGTACCTTCAGTCTTTTGGGGCTTTTTTGTTTTTTTCTTTTTCTTTTTCTTTTCTTTTCTTTTTTTTTTTTTTTTTGAGACAAGTCTCCCTATGTAAGTTCAGTCAGTATTGCCTTGAACTTTTGATCCTTGTCTCTGCTTCTTGAATTGCTGATATTTATAGGCATGTGTGCCACCAGTGTCTTGTTGCATTTTTAAGACTCCTTTGAAGGGGGCTGGAGAAGTGGCTGAGTGGTTGAGAGCACTGTTTGCTCTTCTAGGGAACCCAGGTTCCCAGCACCCACATGGTGGCTCACAACTGTCTATAATTCCGGTCTTAGGGAGTTGAACTTCATCTGGGCTCCGTGGGCATCAGGCAAGCATGCAGGCAAAACACCATATACATAAAAGTTAGGAAAAAGATTCCCTCAGGGGATCATTCAGTGGGTAAGGCGCTTGCTGATTAAGCCTGAGGTCAGATCCGTGTATCACCCATGTAGAAGCTGTGTGGCGGCATATGTCTGTAAGTAATCCTGGCACTAGCTAAGTGGGGCTAGATGAGTCCCCAGAGATTGCTGGCCAGCCAGTCTAGTCAAACCAGTTTGCCTCAGGTTCAGTGAGAGAGCCTGTCTTAATAAAGTGGAGAGTGATAGAAGGTATCCAGCGTTGACCTCCGGCCTAGACATGCACAGTGCATACATGAACATTTACACCCATACACACAGACACAGAATTCCCCCTCAATGCAAGTGAGAATCTTACAGTATGTGAGAATCTTACAGTATGTGAGAATCTTACAGTATGTGAGAATCATCTCATAAACAGCCATGCCTCCACATGTTAGTACTGTTAAGTTAGATTACTATTTCTCCATAATGTCTCTAAGTCAGAGATCAACATCCCAGAGAGGAACTTCTGCATCTTTGTTTGGATCTTCTCTTTTGCAGCTGGATACAGAGTACAGGAAAAAATGGGATGCCCTTGTGATCAAGCTAGAGGTGATTGAGAGAGATGCTGTGAGCGGTTCTGAGGTTCTTCATTGGGTAACCCATTTTCCTGTGAGTATTTTTACTTTAGTTTTATTCCTGTCAAGTCTGTGATGCAGAGCACTAATCTTGCCTCACTTCCTTTTTTAGTATCCAATGTACTCTCGGGATTATGTTTATGTTCGGCGGTATAGCGTGGATCAGGAAAACAATGTGATGGTCTTGGTGTCACGGTATGTATAACTGCTGGAGTACTTGTTAAGCTCCACTAGCTATGCCTCACTCATTCGTACCTTAGCTCTTGCCCTCATGAGTGCCCTGCAGACTTCTTAGCAGCCATGCCCATCCTATTCAGGGAATTGGCTGTGAACCAAAAGGGAGACTTTGCAGGGTGGGAGTGGGTAGAAAGGGTAGAGCCTCACTAATGCTGAGCAAGTGTGGTATTGCTGAGTTATTGCCCTAAGCAAGTGATTCTCAACCTCTCTAATGATGTTGTGGTGACCCCTAACCATAAAATTATTTTTGTTGCTACTTCACTGTAATTTTGCTACTATTATCAATTGTAATGTAAATATCTGTGTTTTCCAGTGGTCTTAGATGACCCCTGTGAAAGGATCGTTTGACTCCTTCCTACTCCAAAAGGGGTTGAAACCATAGCACCTACATTTAAATTTTAAATGTTTTGAATTTCTTAATATAGGTAGAACTAGAATACAGCCTGTGAGCCATACATTACAATATCAAAGAAAGTTTCATGTTTCATGAATACAGCTTGGGTTGTATTCATTCATTTCATTACCTGCTTGGTTTTGTTGAGACAGGGTTCTACAGTTGTGCCTACTCCTCACCCCCACTTATCCTCCCCTCACCATTGATTAGTGCCAGGATAGTCATCCCCCCTCTCTCCTTACAGTGCGGTGGAACACCCCAGTGTGCCAGAGTCTCCAGAGTTTGTCAGGGTCAGATCTTATGAATCCCAAATGGTTATCCGTCCTCACAAGTCATTTGATGAGGTGAGTTTTACCTCATGAGAGATGAGTGTTGAAGCTTTGAAATTTTTTCAAGGAATGCCTTTGTCTGAACTGGTGAGGTGATTTGCCAGAATGTATGCATTAGAGTCAGCTGGAACTTGTAAGGTATATTGTGGGCCCTGGTCTCACTTCCTGATTGTTTCAGAGGTGGCTGGAAAGTTTATGGCTTGGGCTAGAGAGATGGCTCAGTGATTCAGAGCACTTGTGCTGAGCAGTGGTGGCACTTTAATCCAGCACTTGGGAGGCAGAGGCAGGTGAATCTCTGAAGAAATCCTATCTCAAGTGCTTTAAAAAAAAAAATTACTGTTCTTGCAGAGGACCCAGATTTGATTCCTAGTACCCACAGGTGGTTCACAAGTATCCATATCTCAAATTATCTCCATGGACACCAGGCACACATGGACCTAGACAGAACATACAAATGAAATACTCAGACATAAAATAAAAAACTGGGATGAAGTATGCATTAGAATTAGCTGGAACTTGTTAGATACATTGTGAACCCTGGTCTCACTTCCTACTTGTTTCAAAGATATGTAGAAAATATAACTCGTTAAAATAAAAATTTAAATAAATTAATCTTTAAAGTAAATAATTTCTGAATTTTATAGAATTCTAAAGGTCACAAATGCCTTTATTGTTGTTTTTTTTCTTTTCTTTTTTCCTTTTTTTTTTTTTGAGACAGTCTCATTGTATAACTCAGGACAGGCTGCCTTGAAACTTGCTCTGTAGTCCAGGCTGGCATCAAACCCACAGACCTCCTGCCTCAGCCTTCTGAGTGTCAGGATTACAAATGTGCATGGGTACATGCACTTTTATCATTTGTCAATTCTTGGTATTTTCTGAGCTTTTGGGGTTTTATTCAGAGAGTTCTTACTTATGGAGGTATCTTAGATTGTCTTCCTCTAGTACTTTCAGAGTTTCAGTGTTTTCTTGCTGTTGTTGTTGTTGGTTTGAAGTAGGGTGAGACCTGAGGTCTTACTTTCATTCTTGTACATGTGGTTATCCAGTTTTCCTAACACTGTCAAAGAGGATGTCTTTTTCTCCACTGCTTTGGTTTTAGCATTTTTGCTGAAGCTGAAGCTGCATGTGTAAGTCCTTTGCTCTGTTCTTGTATGAGTACCATGTTTTTATTCATAGTACTTTGTAATATGGTTTAAAAATCAGAAACTATGATAGCTGTACCATTCCTCTTTGTTTGTGCCCAGGTATCTTCCTCTATCACTCTCTTTCCTGTTCCCTTGAAACAGAGTCTTTCATTGAACCCAGACCTTTTGGGTAGGCTGACTGGCCAACAAGTCCCAGTGATCCTCTTATCTTTGCCCACCCTTCCATCTCACTTTCTAGCACTGTGGTTATAGGCACATGTGAACTTTTTTACGTGGGTGCTGGAGATCTAAGCTGAGGTCCTTATGACTGTACAGCAAGTGTTCAGCAAGTTAACTCTCTGAGCTAACCCATCTCCATGTAGCCATTTTTTTATAGCTTACTTGTTTTTAAGATTTATTTATTTTATGTATATGAGTACACTGTAGCTGTACAGATGGTTGTAAGCCTTCATGTGGTTGTTGGGAATTGAATTTTAGGACCTCTGCTCTCTCCAATCGGCCCCGCTCGCTCAGTCCCTGGTTGCTCCGGCCCAAAGATTCATTATTATAAATAAGTACACTGTAGTTGTCTTCAGATGCACCAGAAGAGGGCATCAGATCTCATTATGGGTGGTTGTGAGTTACAATGTGGTTGCTGGGATTTGAACTCAGAACCTTTAGAAGAGCAGTCAGTGCTGTTACCTGCTGAGCCATCTTGCCAGCCCCCCATGTAGCCATTTTTACTGGTTCATGGGTGTGTTTTTATCTTCTATTGTCTTTTTCTATTTGTATCCCTCCTTTTTTTTCTTTGTCTTATCTCACTGCTAGAGAACACTTTAAACAATATATTGAATACAAATAGAGTGGCATAAGGTTTTTCTTTTTTGTTAGTGTCCTTATCTAGTTTTGGTATCAGGATGTTAGTTTTATAGAATGGGTTTGGTAGGCTCTTTCTTTCTATTGTATGGAATAGTTTGAGGCCTGTGAGCAAGGCAGTTTCCCAAAAACTCTGGAGGCTCTCTGGATTGGAAAGAGAGGCGTTCTGTCCTCAGGTCTCTTGATGCCTTCAGAATGCACCCATCAGTGAACCATACTACAAGAAGAAGATTCTGGAGATCCAGCAATATGCTAGACTTGGTTTCAGGGCTTGAAGTCTTGCCTGGCAGCAATCACAGGTGACTAGGAGGCATCTCTAGAGACTATGGAAGCCATGCAGTTGCTAGCCACAGCCCTGAGTCTCTGCATTACTTAGCTTATGGAGCTTCCTTCTGTGGCATATAAGGTAGGGCCACTGGCCACTGTACCCTCCACTGCCTGAGCCCCCTGCTACCTGAACCTCTCAGTATGTCCATGTCTGTCCCATCCCTCTCCAAAACTGCCTCTTATTGCTATCTCCCATTTTGCCTAGTTGGTTCCAGACTTTCTGAGTTCAGCTGTTCCTTGTTTTCAGGATCCCAAAGTCACTTAGTTTCAAATAGTAGCCCACCTCTTGAGAGGAACCTTGACAGTAGCTCTTTGGAGAATGACAATGAATTTGTTCTTCTCAGAAGTCATCACTGTCACACCAAGTCTGCCCATTGACTAAGGCTTATGAGAATACTGGTCCTATGGCTGGACTCACCAGTTTGTTGTGATAAGAGCTGCTTTGTGACTTTGGCTGCCCCTACAGGGGAGAAGCCTATTAGAGCTGTTGGCTCTTTCCCTACATAACTGTGTAACTTTTTGGTTTCTTTGTTGTTCAGTTTGTGATTCCTGACATTACCCTGTTTCTCTCTTTGGAATGTGGTCTGTCCTTTCTTACCCTGACTTTTCACTCATAGAGTCACATGAAATAAGAAGTTTATAATCTACCATCTGCCCTGAAATTTTGCCTAATTTTTTCCCCAAGACAGGGTTTCTTTGTGTAGTCTTGGCTGTCCTGGAACTCACTCTGTGGACCAGGCTGGCCTCAAACTCACAGAGATCTGTCTGCCTCTGCCTCCTCCCAGACCCGGGCCCCTTACCCCTAAGGGAAGCCTGGAATGCTTAATTCTTTATACTACTTTTGAATTGTCTTTGTGTGGTGGTTATTTTTAAATGACAGATTGCCAACCAAGAATCACTTGGGGATTTTTAAATTCTTTATTTTATGTGAATGAATGTTTTGCCTACATGTATGTCAGCATATCATCTGTGTGTCCTGGTGCTGCTGTCAGAAGAGTTTGTTGGATCCCCTGGGACATGTGACTCAAGTTGTTATAAACTACCATGTAGGTGTTGGGAACCAAACCTGGGTCTCTGAAAGTGCTCTTAACCACTGATCCATCTCTCCAGTCCCAAAGTCGTCAGTCTTGACATCAAGCACAAACCATCTCTCATGCTCCAGAGGATTATCACCTGTTGCCTTACTTGAGGCACGATGGAATACCAACCGTAATGTAGACAGCACTGTTTTGTGGGTGAGCACGGAACTGTGTTAAGAGTGAATAAACAAATTCAAGTAGGCAGCATGAGTGCATTCATCTCTCTCTGCTTCTGATTGGATGTAATGTAACCAACACTTTCAAACTCTTGTCTATGAGGAATGAGATAATTAAACATCAAGAGACTAGTGAGTTGGGCTGGAGAGATGGCTCAGCGGTTAAGAGTACTGACTGCTCTTCCAGAGGTCCTAAGTTCAATTCCCAGCAACCACATGGTGGCTCACAACCATCTATAATGGGATCTGACGCCCTCTTCTGGTATGTCTGAAGACAGCAGTGGTGTACATAAAATAAACAAACAAACAAACAAACAAATCTTTTTGTTGTTGTTGTTGTTGTTGTTTTGAGACAGGGTTTCTCTGTGTAGCCCTGGCTGTCCTGGAACTCACTCTGTAGACCAGGCTGGCCTTGAACTCAGAAATCCGCCTGCTTCTGCCTTCCAAGTGCTGGGATTAAAGGCGTGCGCCACCACCGCCCGGCCAACAAGCAAACCTTTTAAAAAAAAAGAGAGAGAGAGACTATTGAGAATGAAACAGTTTTAAATATACCATTCTGCCAAAAGGAATGCCAATGTAGAGAAGAGGAACTGGTGTGTTGATTTGATTCTTTTTTTTTTTTTTTTAAGTTCCTGGATCACAAGAAATTCCTGCCCTTTTATTCCGTAGTCTGGGATTTGCTCCCTTCCCATATTCCCCATCCTGTTGGTTTAGGATGCAGAGCCTTATCCAGTGAATAATTTGGGGCTTGAAACTACCATTTTTTCTGATCATGGGCTCTTATCACATGGCAGGCAACCTGTAACTTCCCAATTCTTAGTTCTGAAACATACAGCCACCAGCTAGAGCTAGAGGTAAGAAAGGCCCACGATGTCCTACTTATTTGGACTGAACTCTGAGCAGATCTCATACTGAAAACAGTATGACCATAATTATATTTTACAATTTCCATTTCTTTTCTTTTACTTATTGGCCTTTTTAGATTTGCTTTAATCTTTGCTGTTGTTAATTTTCCATTTTGGGTTTTGAGATAATTGCTTTTTAAATTAAGTGTGTATGGGCATTTTGCCTGTTTGTATATTTGTGTACTATGTGTATGTTCTGCCCTTGGAGACTTGTCAGATTCTCTAGAAATAGAATTGTAAATAGTTATGAGCTATTTAAAAGTTTTATTTGCAGGAGCTCATTTTTGTCATGTAAGCAGTCTTTGTGGTTGGTCTGGTCATGTTCCTAAGGTGTGGCTTTTACCTCTTTGTGCATATTTCCAGTGTTCAGTATGAGTTTTTATTAGGGTATCATTCACTTATTCCCTAAGTACTGGGAATTGAACCCAAGGCTCCTATTTGAGGCAAAGATCTACTACTGAGATGTAATACCAGCCACAGCACTTTATCTTCATAATGAGAAGCTCCTGAGGGCAAGGACTAGAGCCAATGTGTTTGTTATGCAGCACCAAGCAAAATGCCAGAAAGGGCAGGCAGGCATTCAAATGTATGCTAAGAAATGAACAGCAACTTAACAGTGTACTTTGAGCAGGATGAGGAGGTAGGTTGCTGTTAAGATTATTATCAGTCCAGAGTCTTCATGCCTCTCTGCCTTTGAAGTATGGCGAGAACATTTGTTCTTTATTCCCTTCAGGTAGAACACAGCTGTTTCAGGCTTCTCTTGTGGTCATTATTTTGTTTGCTTTATAGCCTTGTCTCCTGCCTCTGCCTGCCAAGTGCTAGGACTACAGATATGTGCCATCATACCCAGCAGGATCAAGGCACTTTAAACCACCTCAATAATCATGGGTCCTTTTTGGTATTAAGTATGAGAGGGCTAAGCCAAAAAACAGTAGGTGTGTAGGGCTAGTGGTTAGATTTTTCTTTCTCACTTTTGCGTCCAAGCTGGCCATCTGTAAAATGGAAGAGAGTGGTGCATTGTGGAGCTGCAAGGCACTAAGGGAGTTCCAGCTGCATAGTGTTCTTTAAACAGTTATTATTAGCACTAAGAGCAGAAGGGGAAGGTGAGATCTTTTATATATATATATGTATATATATATATATATATCTTTTTTTTTTTTAAAGATTTATTTATATGTAAGTACACTGTAGCTGTTTTCAGACACACAAGAAGAGGGCATCAGATCTCATTACAGATGGTTGTGAGCCACCATGTGGTTGCTGGGATTTGAACTCAGGACCTCTGGAAGAGTAGTCAGTGCTCTTACCCACTGAGCCATTTCTCCAGCCCCGGAAGGTGAGATCTTTAAGCTGTAAACATTGAGAATTTTTATTGGTCCTCAAGGCTACCTCATGTTTGAAGATTTGCTGGGAAGACCTTCAGGAGCAAATATTGTAGTCCTAGCTAAAATTTAGGACAGTGACATTAGTAAGGACACATGGCTGGATTATAAAAAAAGAAAGAGCGACACAAAATAATCTTGAGTCCACCTGAGACTTCCATCTCTAACACCAAAATACAACAATGTGTATTTAATGGTTTGGCTGGAAAACTGTTAGACTTAGTGCCAAAGTTTCCACTAGAGAACTTCTATTTAACATGTAAATTCTGGATACCCATGGAAAAGTTTATCTTCCAAAGAGGCCACATGATACTTGTCATGATTTGGGCACAGGAAACTTCCCTGTTAGTTTAATCTTTTACTGGGATCAAGATAGTAAAGGGTCTTTCTATGAAGAACAGCCTCTGTGTTTTTCATGTATAGAGGATATTGCGCTTCTTCTGGTACCAGATGTAGAGGTTGCCGTGGTCCTCATCTTTACTATTTTTCTTTTCCAGAATGGCTTTGACTACTTACTGACATACAGTGACAATCCACAGACCGTGTTCCCTCGATACTGTGTCAGTTGGATGGTTTCTAGTGGTAAGTAGGGATGTGCACAGCGGGTTGACCTGAATCTGAGCTGAACAAATTGTTTTTGGGTTTTTTTTTTTTGTTTTTGTTTTTGTTTTTGTCTTAATGGCAACAAGAGGGTTGATACTTTTTGTAGTCATGTTGGGGGAAATTTGAAAAATCTTCCTATTTTATTCTAGCCTCTAAGTGGGATTTGAAGGCGTAAGAAAAATGGGGGTAGCCGGGTGGTGGTGGCCGGGCGGTGGTGGTGCACGCCTTTAATCTCAGCACTTGGGAGGCAGAAGCAGGTGGATTTCTGAGTTCGAGGCCAGCCTGGTCTAGAGAGTAAGTTCCAGGACAGCCAGGGCTACACAGAGAAACCCTGTCTCGAAAAACCAAAAAAAAAGAAAGAAAGAAAGAAAGAAAGAAAAAAAAAAAGAAAAATGGGGGTTCTAGAAAGGATTTTTTTTTAACCCACAGGAGAGTTTTTAAGACAATTTGATGCCTTACATAGAGATGGTATACATTGATGTATTTTTTGTTCAGTATTGTTAAATGTCTAGGTTGGTAATGCACACCTGTAATCTCAGTAGTGGGTTCAGGGGCTGAGACGGGAGTGACAAAAGTGATAGAACCAAAATATTTAAGGCTATAAGACGTGGCCAAGAAAACTTAGTTGTGAGGCGGTTACGTAGGGAAGAAAGGGCTCCACAGGCTGCACGTCACAGCCACAGCCACACCTCGGCTTCTAATGCTGTTTACAAAGTATTCTTTCTTTCCTGAGTTTGATTGTTCTTATTTGGATTTTTCTTTTGTTTTTGTTTGTTTTGAGAAGATCTTGCATAATACATGCTGGCTTTAAACTCTTGATTCTTCTATTCAACGCCCCCCCCCCCCCAATGTTGGAATTACTGATGTAAGATGCCATGTGTGACTCCTCGGACAGTTTACATTCTTCCGGTGCTCTGAGTAGTTCCTTCTCCCTCAGGAGGAGGATGGGAAGTTAGGTATTTACTGTTTACCTGAGTAGGCTTTGGTTTGACCCTGTCACTGGCTTGTTTGTCAGCTGTCCTAGTTTGTTTTCTGATGCTCTATGAATACCATGACCAAAAAAAGCAACTTGGGGAGAAAAAGGTTTATTTCATCTTAGAGCTTTTGTCCATCATGAAAGAAAGTCAGGGTAGGAACCTGGTGGCAGCAACTGAAGTGGAAGCCATAGAGGAACACTGCTTACTGGCTTGCTCTCCATGGGTTGCTCAGCCTGCTGTTTTCTCCAGGCTAGGACCACCTGACTAGCTGTGGTACCACACATTATGAGTGGGCACCCTCATATCAGTCATTAATCAAGATAATGCTCCCACATACTTTAGTTTTTTTGAGATAGGATTTCTCTATGTCATCTTGGCTGTCTTGGAACTCACTCTGTAGACCAGGTTGGCCTTGAACTCACAGAGATCTACCATGTCTGTCCATGCCCATCCCCAAGTTTGTAGAGACTACTCTTAGAGAGGCATTTTCTCACCTGGGTTTCCCTCCTCCCAGATGATTCTAGCTTGGGTCAGGTTGACAAAAAACTAACCAGTATGGCAGCTTGACTAGATTCTGCTGTGTCCCATTAGGCATGCCAGATTTCCTGGAGAAGCTGCACATGGCCACTCTGAAAGCCAAGAACATGGAGATCAAAGTGAAGGACTATATCTCGGCTAAGCCTCTGGAAATGAGCAGTGAGGCCAAGGCCACTGCTCCATCCTCCGAGCGGAAGAATGAGGGTAGCTGTGGCCCGGCTCGGATTGAGTATGCTTAAAGGCCTTTGGGAAAAGGAAAGACAGGCACTTCTGGCCCTGCCTTGCTCCTTCAGCCCTGCTGCAGGACAAGGACAAGGACAAGTCACACATGTTAGAAGACATCTGCTATAACTGTCAGTGCAAGAGAATTTAGAACTGGAGTTGGATTTCATCTGGAGCCCTATTGCTCTTTACCAAACAGAGGACCATGACATCGTGGAGTTGTCATTTTCTCAGGCCAGCTGTTGTGAAATCCGGTATCATGCTGACCTACTCTGGAACAACCTCTCACTTTAGGCCAGAAGGAGGATGACTCCTATCCGCCTCCTACGAGAAGCTTCCTTGCTGACATTCCAATTGCCACCATTGGTTATGCAATGCTCTGGATATCCTTCAGTTCTGTAGGTCACTTGGAGAGTTGTTGGCCCCAGGTGTTTTGGAGTGCTCTGGGTAACAGTCCTGTGGTGAAGTGAACAATTCTGGCTGAGTTAAGTGCCTTGTTCTCACCTTGCTTTTATCTTTAAGACATGAAGTTTGTACCAAGGGATCCTTCCCCTGCAGACTACCACGACATTGACTTATCTGGTGAAAGCAGCTTTCATCTTAACTGGTCTCTCTGTGTTCATAGGCTGTGCGCACTGTATCATGGCTTCTGCCGTAGCCTTAGCCCATTTGCCAGGAGCACCAGAGACAAACTCCTCTAGACAGTAGCTTCCTATTTGATGTCATCAGTGTTTTGATAGGGTCAGTGGAAGTGCACATAAAACATCTTACTTAAAAATAACTAGATTTCTTTTTAACCCTTGTCGCAAATGGAGTTCAGGGGTTGAACACAACTCTTTCCATAGTCTTGTTTGTTTTGGCACTATTTTCCCACTGCAGATTGACTGGGCTGTCCTGGAAGGATAAAGATGGTGGTTGTGCCATTTCCTCAGAGTTTTCAAAACTAAGCTGACATATGGGCCAGCAGATGGAGTCTTGCCCAATACCAGTATGGTGGAGATGGGGCTTCTGTGACCATCTTGGTCGTCTAAAGCATTTCTCTCCAGAGCTGACATAGAAGTAATATACACAGTTTGGATAAGATCACAACCAGATGATTGGTGCCTGGCCTTGCTGGTTTCTTTATGGTGAATAGGGATCAAGTTTTACATCCTTCCCTCTCTTTTCCTGGAGTTAATATAGCTGAAATTTTCTTTTCCTGCTTGCTACCTACCCTGTTGTGGTGTTGAAAAAGGAAACTAAACCCAAGGTGAACATAACCCTTTTAACCTTCTTGTTGCTTATTCAGTTCTGTGCCAAGGAAACAACTAATTCCCCCAGTGTTTCTGTCTTTTCAGTTGTTGGCAAAGCAGAGAGTTGCATTGAGAAGCCCCAGTGTCTTTCAGTGAGCATTTTCCCCTTCTTCCCAGGACCTGACAGGAAAAGAAAAAAAAAACCTTTATTTGAATTTAACATCTGTAGTTGAATGCCTGCGAGTCTGTGAGCAAGTGTAAGCATGTATGTGTGCGTGTATGTGCTGGGGCTCAGGTACTAAGCGGTTATGTTTGCCTTTTGTTTTGTGATTTGACTCTGTACAGTTACTTGTGTCATCATAATGAGTTTGCTTTTAACTGTGACATTTTTATCAAATGTGTGAATAAATACATAAAGATTGGTACAGAAGAGTGTTCATCTTTGGCCACATGGTGGGAAATTGTGCTCCTTGTCATCCTGATCACAAAGTTAGCATGGGTCGTCAGTGGGCCCTTGTTCTTTCTTGGCAGACAATGGGTGACACAAAGGTAGCCACCTTGCATAGACTGTAACCTCCTAAGTGGCTAGCTTCAGAGCTAAAGGTGAAATGCCTGTCTCTACTCTAGTATCTTGATCTGCTAACTCATAGATCAGGATTTAGTTAAGGGAATCTATGTCAGATCTTGAATAGACATGCTTTGTAGAAGATGTGTCTTAGGATTTTATTGCTGTGAATGGGCAGCATGACCAAGGCAACTCTTATAAAGGCAAACAAATGTTTGCCTTAAACAATTTAATTGGGGCTAGCTTACGGTTTCAGAGATTTAATCTATTATCATAATGGTGAGAAGCATGGCAATGTGTAGGCAGATATGTGAAGCTGGAGATGAGTTTTTGATCCAAAGGCAGCCAGGAGGAGGATTTCTTCCACATTGGGCAGACCTTAAGTGTAGTAGCCCCACTCACCCTCCCACCCATTGGTGACACACTAACTCCAACAAGGCCACACCTCCTAATAGTGCTACTCCCTGTGGGCCAAGCATTCAAACACATGATTCTGTGAGGGGCCAAATCTATTCAAACAACCACATTCCATTCCCTGGCCCCCACAAGCTTGTCATAACATTGTCATAACAATGCAAAATGCATTCAGTCCAACTTTAAAAGTCCCCATAGTCTATCAAGTCTAAACAATGTTTAAAAATGTAGAATCTTCTGAGATTCATGCAATCATGTAACTGTAATCCCCTATAAAATCGAAATAACAAAGCAGATCACATATTTCCAACATATGACACAGGATATACATTACCATTTCAAAATAGAAAGGAAATACTGGACCAGAGAAACACCAAAAGCTAGCTGGGCAAACCTCAAACTCTGCATCTCTGTGTCTGATGTCAATATGCTTTTCAGATCTCCAGTTCCTTTCAGCCTCGTTAATTGTAACACAATTCTTTCTCTTTGGCTGGTTCTATTTTCTGTTAGCAGCTTTCCTCAGCAGGTATTCCACAGCTCTGGCATGTCTAACATCCAAGGGTCTCCAAGGCAACTTCTTCAACTTCACAGCTTCTTGTTTCAATATCTGGAATCCCCACATGATCTTCTGGCCTCCTCCAGAGGGCTTGTATCACTTCTCCAGCTCTGTCCTCTATAGCACTCCAGGATCTGGCTGACCACTGCTACTGTTCTTGGTGGTCATCCCATGGTACTGGCATCTCCAGTACACTGGGGTCTTCTGCTTCACTAGGCTGCACTTTCAACAATAGCTTCTCATAGACTCTCTAAATGGTGCAAAGCCTCAAGTTCTTTGCATTACCCCTTTAGTCCTGGCTTCAACTGACACTGATGCTACACCTTCACGAGAGGCCTTCCCAGCCTCTCAAAGTACCAAGCCTCAGCTGTTCTTCATGACCCCTTCATGCCTTCAAAATCAGTATCACTTGGGTGATTCTTAAACATTAAACAAATCCAGCTGCCAGCACAATGTTTATATCTGGAATGTAGCTTCTTTGTGCTCAGAAAACACTTCCCAGAAGATTTTACCTTTGTGATGCTGGTCTCTTCTTAATCACTGCTTAATTTCTTAGCTCCAGCTAACCAGCATCAATTGTCCCAGTAACCCCTTCTGTTCTTCATTCTAAAGCCAGCCATATGGCTGAAGTTGCCAAGTTCTGCTGCTTGCTGGGGCTGGGACATGGCCCTCTTGTTCTATTATTACATCTTCACCAGTTTTATGTTTTTGATGATTTCCTTTATTGCCTAAGTGTGGCTGTCTGGAAAGTGGTGTCTAGACTGACCTTGTACTCAAGAGATTTTCATGCTTCTGTCTCCTGAGTAGTGAATTTAAAGATGTATACTACTATACCTGGAGCTAAGCTTTTCTTTAATCCCTTTTCACAAGGTGTTTATAAATTCTGGATCATAGTTCATTCCAGATATAGTTAAGTTGACAAGTAAAAATAGCCACTGCAATCCATCCCTTGTCAATTTAACACACAATCATACTCTTTATGTCTAATTGAAAACAATAACCAGGTTATAATAATGCCTAACATGATATAACTATATCATACAACTGCAAATGCATAAACAATAAGCTTAGCTGGGTGGGATCTTGCCTCGAGATCACCTCTTCCTTAATTCATTTAATATCCTTAAACACAGGATTTATCTCCATTCTATTTCCTGGTGCCCCTTTAAATACATTTGGTATTTTTCCTTTCTAAGTTTGCTATGCTTGATCAAAAAACACTATAAATCTCTTCGGTTTAGCCTCAGGTAGACTCTTCAGACAAGGGCAAAAAGCAGCCACATTCTTCACCAAAATATCACAAGAATGATCTCTAGACAATATGCTAAAACTCTTCTCTTCTGAAACCTTTTAAACCAGGCCTCAGAGTTCAAATCCCCCTCAGCACCAATGGCTTCCACATCCCTACTAGGATGACCCATTAACCCCATTTAAAGCATTCTACTGCTTTCCAAATCCCAAGTCCCAAAATCCACATTCTTCCTAATAAAAATATGGTTGGTCCTATCACAGCAAACACATAACCCCAGAGTTGCAAAGTCCATATTCCTCCAAACAAAAGCATGGCCAGGCCTATCCGAGCAATACCCCAGTCTCTGTCACTAACTTTCAGGGTTTTATTGTTGTGAAGAGACACCAAGACCAAGGCAACTCTTATATAGGCAAACATTTAATTGGGGCAGGCTTGCAGTTTCAGAGGTTCAATGTATTATCATGGTGGGAACTGGGGCCATGTGTAGGCAGATGTGGTCCTGGAGGAGCCAAGAGATCTACATCTTGATCTGAAGGAGCACATCCAAGCAGGCAGGAGGAGACTTTCAGGCAGAGCTTAAGTGTAGGAGACCCCAAAACTTAACTCCCCAGTGATACAATTACTCCAACAAGGCCACACCTTGTAATAGTGCCATTCCCAGTGGGCCAACCATTCAAGCATGAGTCTCTGGGGGCCAAACCTACTCAAACAACCACAAGATGGCTTGCTTTATAGGTACTTCTAAGACTTAAATTTCTTCAGGGATTCTATAATTGAGAAGTTTTGGAGAACAACAGATTTTGGGCTTGTGTATAGTTTTGCCTGGGGGTGCAAGGTGAACAGACCGGTGTAATTGGCCTGAATGAAACTGCATAGACATACAAGGCACACCTCCCTGGGTACAAAGCTCCTTGTCTTATTGCACAGGACTGGGTCCATCTTGATTACAAAACTGCAGCTGCAGAGGTGCCTGTCCCTGCTGTTAGCCCCTCTTTTTACTCTAGCTTATGTTTCATCTTTACCGCCTTATTTCCTCTCATTCTCTTCCTCTGCCCAGAGAGTAGTGGGCTCCTGCCAGGGGGCCCCTGCCAGCAAGTTACAGGCTTTTTCAGAATAAATTTGTGTATTTCTTACCCATTGGTACATATTTAACTGCCACTTATTTGGTTTATCAGAGTTTTTGAACCCGCCCCCCCCTTTTTTTTATAAGCTATAAGGTTTGTGTGTGTATTTTATTCATTTATATCTTTATCTATCTTTGTATATTTGTGTGTGTTTGTGTGTGTGTGTGTGTGTGTGCACAAGTAAGTGCTTATGTCAACTTGACATGAGCTAGAGTTAATGGAGTGGGGGGAGTCTCAATTAAGAAAATGCCTCTATAACATCTGGCTGTAGGCAGCCCTATATGGCATTTTCTTATTTGTTAGTTGATGTAGGAGGGCCCAGCCTATTATAGGTGAGGACACCCTGAGCTGGTGGTCCTGGCTGAGTAAGCCAGGAGGAACAAGTATGTAAGCAGCACCCATCTGTGGCCTCTGCTTCAGCTCCAGCCTCCAGATTCCTGCCCCATTTGAGCTTTCTTGACTTTCTTCAATAATGGGCAATGATATGCAAAATTGACCCTCTGCTCTCCAACTTGCTTTTGGTCATAATTTTTAAATCATAGCAATAGTAACCCTAACCAGGATGTGTATGCATGCATGCATGCGTGTATATGTCTGTCCATCCATCCTGAAATTGAAGGACCATGGCATAAGAATCCAGAGAGGACTCTGTAGGCCACATGCATTCAGCTGTAATTCACATGATGATGGCTGGGAGTTATGTATTAGTGTGAGCTTTTCACTTTGAGAATTTTAATACATGTCTAAAGGTTGAAAGATGTTTAGAATTACTTTGTATCGCATGGGATGTAGCTCAGTGGCAAGAGTGCTTGTCTAGCATGGATGAAGCCTCGGGTGTGATCCTCAGCTTCGCACAGTACTAATTCCAGATTACAGGTGGAACCCAGAGGGTCAGAAGTTCAAGATCACCCTTGGCTGCACGGTAAGTCAAAGGCCAGCCTGGGTTACAGGAGGTACACTTCGTTATGTTACTCATTAGGACAAAATACAAAAAGCAATTTGAGGCAAGAAGAGGGCTCATTCTGCCTTACAGTTCCATGGGCTACATTTTGCCAAGACAAGGAAGTCATGATGGCAGGAACAGGAGGCTTGCAGCCCTGGCTGCCTCCCAGTCAAAACACACAGTGAACAGGAAGTGGGGCTGGCCTTTAAAACCTCAAGGCCCTCCCTCAGTGACTCACTTCCTCCAGTGGATTTCTGCCTCCTAAAGATACCACAGCCTCCCCAAACAGCACCACCAACTGTCGCCAAGTGTTCAGACACTGCTGAGGGGGACTGGCACACCCAGACCACAACAGACCTCAGAAACCTTGTACCACTCTTCCTGCTGGGAGTGCTTTCTCTGCATACACTTTTTCCAGGATTGTTTGAAAACAAGTGACAAGCATGCTCCCCACACCCACATAAGACCACAAAGAAATCCTCTTAGTAATACAGATGTCACAGTGCCATTAGCACACAAGAGAACTAGGCCATTATCTTTTTTAAAATGTTACTCTGTGTGTGTGTGTGTGTGTGTGTGTGTGTGTGATACAGTGGGAGAGGCATGTGTTCCATGGCACAGGTATGGAAGACAGAGGATAACTCTGTACTTGGATCTCCCCTTCCACCTTTATCTAGGTTCTAGGGATCACCACCAAGTTAGGAAGCTTGCACAGCAAGCCACTACTGAGCCATCTTGCTGGCCCTAATAGTCTCACCTAGTGATGCAGCTCATGTTAAAATTTCTCGATTTGACCCCCAAATGACTTATAGTTCCCAATGCCCTCTATCTAAGTATTATGTGTTGCATTTGTCTTTTTACTCATTAATTTTTTTGACATTTATTGTGGTGGCGGGAAGTCATATGTCCCACAGCGTGCATGCAGAGGACAACTTCCAGGAGCCTGTTTCTCAGTCATGTGAGTTCTGAGGATTGAACTATGGTTGTCAGGCTTGGAGGCAAAGCACGTTTACCCACTGAGCAAGCGAGCCAGACCAACTTGATCCATTTTTTTAAATCTAGAACAGCCACCTACCCTTTGTAATATAACATCACCTTAAACTTGGCTACACCTGCTAATTTTTCCAAACTCCTGGAGCCTGGGCAGATACCCCTATCCCAGCCCAGGCATCAGTGTCTCAGGATGAGTTTACTGTAGCATGGTCTTCAAGTGCAGCATGCCCTGAAAAGGCAAAAGCAGCGCTCTCCCTAGATTGTGCACTTCCATGGTATTGTCATGCTGGTGCCTTAGAGTGAATTCAGAGTTGGCCAACTTCGTGTTCCAGTACTTCATACTTTATTCTAAGTCTCCTGTGCCACTAGTCCTGTACTACGGATGAGGAACTGTCATACATAAGAGGTATTGTAATCATCATGCTCAAGGCCACACAGGAAGTGATGATGGAGCCAGGCCGATGACCTAACTTGACCTCTCCATAGACACCTAATGGCATAGCTTGTCCTGGGCTGAGGCATCCATTGTAGCTGTTCTTTTTAACACATCTACAATAATGTTCTACTCAGGACAATGACAAGTGACTGTGAGGTCACTTGAGCACTGTTTCTATGTCTGAAGCATTGGTCTCACAAAAACCTCTGCATATACATCATACTTAAAAGGTGGAGGGCACTCCTGGGACAGTCTAAAACATCATTTTGGAACTGGATGGTGATGGCAGAGCCAGGGGAATCTCTGTGAGTTTGAGGCCAGCCTGACATGCCAGGTGAGTTCCAGGACAGCCAGGGCTAAAACAGAAACCCCATCTCTTAAAAAAAATAAAACCAACCAACCAAACAAACAAACAAACAAAACATTTTGGGGCTGGTGAGATGGCTCAGCGGGTAAGAGCACTGACTGCTCTTCTGAAGGTTGTGAGTTCAAATCCCAGCAACCATATAGTGGCTCACAACCGCCCATAATGAAATCTAATGCCCTCTTCTGTGTACTCATTTATAATAATAAATAAATCTTAAAAAGAAAACATTTTGGAGCCCAGTGTAGTGACAAGTCTTTAATCTCAGTATTTATTCTGGAGGGAGAAGCAGATGGAATTCTGGAAGCAGAGTTTGAGGCTAGCCTGGTCTACACAGTTTCAGGGCAACCAGAGCTGTATAGTGAGACACTGCCTTAAAACACAGTAACTTTACATTTTATTATTTATTTATGTATGTATGTATTTATTTATTTCTGCTTTATTTTGAGACAAAATTTTTATAAAACTAGGGCTTTATTTCTAGCCATTCAGCCCTAGTTGGTCTAGAACTCACTATGTATATCAGCTTAGCCTTGGATATTTAGCAATCTTCCTGTCTGTGCTTCCTAGATACTGGTCGTATATAGGTATGCATCAGTGAGCCAAGTCACACTTTCTAAGTCTTACATTTCAAAGTGACTGGTCTCTTCCCTTAACATGGTAGGGTCCAGATAGTGAATATAGAAGACCTAAGATTCATTATTTCCAATAAATATACTTAAAAGTCTTCAAGATTAATGGTGTATGAAAAAAAGGTGTGGTCTTAAGGCAAGATGTTCCATTCCTGTATACCTCAGTTGCTGCTTAGGATATCATGCAAGCAGATCCCCTTGGCTATGTACTGTCAAAGGTGTTTTCCTCCCAGTGTGGTTGATTATGTTCACACTTAACTTAGGAAGTAAGTCAGGACCTGACTTAACATCTACATAGCTTAACCACACTAAAATAGTAGGACGAGTTTTTCAAAGCAGCAGTATTTGAGCATTTAGACAGTACATTCTCAAGTCTTCCGCCTCTGCTGTGCAGGTTAAGATTAAAGGAACAGCATGGCTGAAATAAATCTACTGTTGAACCTGTGAGTGTAGACAGTCCACAGCTAGTTCAGTGGCTCTGTGGCCCCCAGTCCCAGGCTCCTGCTTTTCCCTGAGGTGGAACCAGTTAGAGCATTTTAGGAGTGAAACCCAGCATCCTTTTCTACATTACCAAGAGTCCTAGTGTACAATATCTGTGGAAACAGCAGTGAGATGTCTAAAGCATCTCTGGAGGCGGAGCCAAGAGCTGCATGACCTTGGGCAAATGACTGGAGCCAGAGCCAAGAGCTGCATGACCTTGGACAAATGACTGGATCTCGTTTTTCCTCATTGGTAAACTAAGAGTAAGAGTTCCTGCCTGATGGTACATTGTGAAGATTAAATAATACCCTAAAACTCAGGAACAGGCTTAGAATTAGAGACACTAACCTCTGTATAGTTGACTCCCTCTCGCAGGATATTTGATCATATTGTGAACCCCAGGATTGTGAACTGGGAAAACTTTATTGTGATATGGCTCAAGCCCTAGCACACACCTTTTATCAAGAGCTTTCGGTAAACGAGCTAAATGAAGTCAAAGGTAAGTGAAAAGGCAGAGCAAGCAACCAGTTGACAGGGAGTGGACATAAGAAAGCTCAGGAAAGAGAATAGAGAATCTTGAAGTTGAAAGTATTTAAGGTAGCATGGAGAAGAGATAGATAGCCCTTTCCTCATGGGAGGTTGATGAAGTAGGAAGGTCAACTGAGTGCTTTCTCTGCCTCTCTGAGCTAGTAGGCTTTCACCACAGCGTCTGGCTCCTGAGTCTTCATTGGTAAAATTGAATGGCTGGGAATTTTTGTTTTTTTTTTTAAACAACAACTCGCACCTCTCAAAAGAATCACCAAGAATTGGGGAGTGTTGGCGCACACCTTCAATCCCAGAACTCAGGAGGAAGGGGCAGGTGAGTCTCTTTTGAGTTTGAGGCCAGCCTGGCCTACCAATTGAGTTCAAGGGATAAAGAGAATCTCTTGCACACTGTGTGGAAGCATCACCCATCAATAAAAAGCTGATGACCTATTAGCAAATGGCAGGAGGTAATAGGTGGGAATTCCAGTAGAGAGACTAGAATTCTGGTAGAGAGACAGAGGCAGGAGATTTTGCCCAATGCACGAAACTGAGGAGAAGTGTAAAGATCTGTGGTTTTCAAAGAATGATACCCCAGATTCAAATAGTATGGAAGAGCAAAGAGCATTTATTCTGCAGAGAACCTGCATGCAGGGGTCTACCATACTTCAGGATGGAAGATAGAGGTGTGCACTTTGCAGGGTCAATTTAAAGCTTGTTAGGGGAGGAATGGGTCACTTTTACTTTTCTTTCCTTTGATTGGTTGATTCTATCTCCAGGGATATAGGTGCCTTTGTGATTGGCTAAGGCTCTGGGGGGATTGGGACTTTTGCTGATTAACTTTACTTGGCTCAAGCTAGGTGGTGGGGCAGTTCTACAACTCCTGACTGACTGCCCATGAGGTTAGATCAGGCTAGGTAGTGGGGCAGCTTCCTGATTGGCTGACAGTGAGCTGTGGTTTCCCCCCCCCCCCCCAATTGACTTGTTTCAGACTTACCCAGTTCTGGGAAACAGAAACTTAGATCTAGTCTCCCAAACTGCCAGTTTGCAGCCTGTCATGGAGTCAGTCTGGCTCTGGCTAACTGTCCTCTCAAGGTAACTAGCCTTATGGCAGTCTAAACTACTTTAAATGGGATAATTGAGTTACAAGCTAGCGGGAACAAGCCAAAGCTTATGACCTAGGCATTTACTCATAATTAAGGCTCAGAGAACAAAGAGGCCAAAAAAGCTACAAAAAGCTACATGAAGACTACACAAAGAAACCTTGTCTCACCTCCCACCTCCACCACCAATATGTGTGTGTGTGTGTGTGTGTGTGTGTGTGTGTGTGTGTGTGTGTGTGTGT
>JADRCD010077683.1:0-11219 GCA_019843815.1 Montemys delectorum | reverse complement strand
AAAAAAAAAAATCTGTGGTTGAAGGCTTCTGGTGTGTTCCACAACCCTCTCAGCTGTCCACCCCCGAGTCTTCCGACCTGCTGCATCTGGAAAGGCCACAGTCATGAATAGTGACGCTTCCTGTCCCTAAATCTCTCTCTATCTACTCAGTCACCAGCTGGCTTGGGCTGTACCGTGGTTATGGTTGTCAGCCTTGTTAAGACCTCAAGTCAGCTAGGAGACAGGCCTCTAGGCACACCTGTCGGGGAATATCTCACCTCTGCACATGCATGTGAGGAAGTATATTGGTTGGGTTGACTAAGATGGCAGGACCCATCCAAAGATTGGGCAATGTCATTCTCTGGGCTCTGGTCATGAACTACATGGTAATGGGGTGGGGGAGAACACAATCCAAGCACCAGATCTCGTGTCTGTCTGCATCTTTATTGATTATGCAAAAGGACCAGCTGCTTCCAGTCCCTGTCACATTGGCTCCCTGCCATGATGGTCCATCTCCTCAGACTATGAGCAGAAACTAACAATGTCACCAAGAAGTAGCTTTCATCAAGATATTTTATTCCAGCAACCAGATAAGAAACCAAGGCACATTCATGTGAGGAAGTATGTTATTTAGGCTGACTGATATAGAAGGATCCATCCAAAGGTTGGGCAACATCATTCTCTTGGATCTCAGCCAAAATGCACTTCCTTCTAGAAACCTTCAGTGAGGTCCCAGACTAGATCAGGCCCTGCAGTTCACAGTCCCGACGACTTTACACACCTTCTTCATAGCATTTAACATAATCATAATGAATTCCTTGGGCATGGAATTGCCGTCTAGTGATGAGATTCATGGGGTCAGGGTGCACAACTCCACCATAGTTCACTGCGAGCCTCGGGTCCTAGTAAAACATGTGTTAGGAGCTTACTGTTGTAAAATAATTAAATAGGATTTGAAGAGATAGGTCACTTAAGGGCTGTGAGGACTTGCTGCTCGTCCAAAGGGCCAGAGTTTATTTTCTAGCACTCCTAATTAGGTGGCTCATAACTCCCTATAGTTCTAGCTCCAAAGGATCCCATTACATCTGGCTTCTGAAAACACCTGTACATATGTGCACATACCAACATGGAGACATACACCTATATAATAATATACATACATAATAATACATACTAATGTATACATAATTCACATAATTATTATAAAATAATATAATGTTTATCTAAATAATTGAATGAATAATTTTAACATTAAACGGACAAATCCAAGGGTATTGGGTATATCTGACTCTTTTTCAGCCAGCTTTTGGAATGGAAGAGCTATGTCAAAGCTTTTAAGACTTCCCATAGTGTGTCAATTGCTTTCTAGAAATGACTTCACTCCATCTGAGGTGTGCAGAGGGTAAGGCGCCCTGTCCTTTCTGACCACTGTTTATCTTTAGAAGGACAAAGGACAATGGGTTGTCTGTCTATAACCCAGCCGGCCATCCAGGGAAGCTGTGTGAAATCACTGTTTTATAAAAATGCCTTCTGAAATCCCAGAGTGGCTCTTTCTGCTCGTGTATTGCCTTAGTTACTTTTCTGTTGCAGTGACTAAAGCACCCTAACCAAGGCAACTTACAAAATAGAATGTTTAATTTGAGGCTTGCAGTTCCAGAGGGTTAGAATCCATGACCGTCCTGCAGGGGAATGTGGCGGCAGGCAGGCAGGCAGGCAGGCAGGCGTGCCACTAGAGTAGTAGCTGAGAGCTTACATCACCAGTAGGAGGCAAGAGAGCTAATGGAGAATGCCGTGGGATTCTGCCCCCCTATGGTACACCTCCTCCAAGACCACACCCTCGAATCCTTCCCAAACAGTTCCACCATCTGGGAAACCATCAAATATACGAACCTATGGGTGGCACTCTCATTCAAAATATGGCATGCAGTTTGAATCACTACCCCTCAGGTCCTAGGGTTCCTAAGCATGATATGGTCAACTCTATTGTTTATTTATCTGCTGTTTGTCCAGGATCTCCCACTGTAACTGGAATGCTTGGGTTCTGTTGCCTGTCGCTTCAGAGGCTAGTGAGCACAGGAAAGAACTGAATCTTCAAGTTGTACTCTGTTCAGAGAACCGGAAGTCTGAGAAGGCAGGAGGTTAACACCCTAAACACTGACCTTAACCTCATCTCCAGCCAGCAGTTTATGTTGGGAAGGAAACAGGAGTTGTCAGTCTTTCCAGAACTCAGTCCAGCCCCTCAGCTCTCATGCCCAGCCTCTTGAACAATCATATTCCCTCATCCAGGGGGTGTTTGTGCTCCATCACATCTTTTATTAATTTTATTGTATATGTGTGTGAATGGTTTGCCTGCATATACATCTATGCACTACTTACACATCTGGTGCCTTTGGAGGACAGAATAAGGTAGAGGATCCTCTAGAACTAGTTACAGACTGTTGTGAGCCACTGTGTGGCTGCTAGGAATTGAATCTGGGTCTTCTGCAAGAGCCCTCAGAGCTCTTAATCACTGAGCCATCTCTCCAGCCTCTCAGACACATTGTAAAACATAGAGTTCAGTTAGTAGCTACCGGTTTAGACTTTCTATTCCTCCCTGAGCACCTGGGTTGGGACAAAAAAGCAACTCAAAACAAAACAACAACAAAAAACATGAAAAGTATGCACCTGTTACACCCTCAAAAATATCACGTGTATGTAGATTCCTTTCTACAATATAGAGTACGAATATGACCTTGAAATACAACACATCAAAGTGTGTCTCTCTGCCCTTCCTGTCCCCATTACTGGGTTAATCCACAAATACACTGTATCTTTGCTATTCCTGTTTTGCCTCATCCAGACCAAACACAACCCTCGTGGGAGAGATATCACGATCACTTACAATGTCTGTGCTGGCTACATTTATGTAAACGCAACATGAAGTATAATCATCCGAGAGGAGGAAACCTTGATTGAGAAAATAGCTTTACAAGGCCGGGCTGTCCGCAACCCTGTAGAGCCTTTTGGCAATTAGTGAGTAATGAGGGAGGACTCAGCCCATTGGGGGTGGTGTCATCTCTGGGCTAAGGGTCCTGGACTCTATAAGCAGGCTGAGCAAGCCAGGAGAAGCAAGCCAGTAAGCTGCACCCCTCCATGGCCTCTACATCGGCTCCTGCCTCCAGGTTCCTGTCCTGATTGAGTTCCTGCCCTGGCTTCCTTGAGTGATGGGCTCCAATGAGGAAGTTGCTTTGGTCATGGTATTTCGTCATAGCAATGGTAACCCTAACTGAGACAGTGGCCAAGAGAGTAACTGAGGTGCCGAGAAGTTGGTAGCTTACTTGAGCTTAAGTAGCTAACTGTGATTGGGAGCAATATCTGCGCACATGTAGCCTTCACTCTCAAGCCTGTTCGCCATTAGAAGCGCTATCCAACTTCCATTTTGAACAGGTGCATCCCCTTGTCCCTGATTAAACCCCATTTTCAAGCTTCCTCAAACTAAAACCAAAATTTCATGCCCGGCTCTTTTTCAAAATAGTCATAGAGCTGGCTTATGTAAGTATCTGCCCTGTGCCTCATGCCTCGGTTCTCACATCAACTTGGTTTCATTCTCTTCATTTCAAGACTCCTTTGGCATTTCAGAGATGATACAGTGAGACCCACAAAAGTTACACAGCTTGCCCACACAGCCAAGAAACAACAGAACCAAGAATCTAAACCTACATCTCCAACATATTGCTCATTCATAGATTAATCTGTTAACCAAAATAAATAGAAGAAACACGTCTGCCAGAAAAGGCACTGGATGGGCATTCAAGGTGCAGGTAGAAGATACTGTTTCTTCCAATGCTGCCACTGATCTTGCGATTTTTATACCTAAGAGAAGTGATGCAATTGTGTAGTCACGTTCAACTTTAATTCCGCACCTCTGTGAAGTGGAAAGTGCTCTGCAAGCTGGAGCAAGGGAAAGACTGCAGACTAGAACCCAGGAACGTTCCGTTTCCAAAGTGTGAGTCGGCCCTTTTTGGCTGATGGGTTTTGGCTTGTGACACTTAAATATTCTGAACTGATTTTTTTTTTCTCATCGGGAAAGTGGGCTGGGGCTGAGCCTGGCTGAGTCGGTGCTGTGGTTTCTTCTGGTATATGCACATCACTCTGTCTTGCTGCACATAGAATTCATTGGCAAGCAATGCTCCATACATGCTCATACATGCTTGAACTTTCCAGTGACTATGAGGTGTTACAAACTATCTTAAGGTGACCTTCATTGTATGGAAATTCTGTAAATGTACAGTCAGGGTTGTGTGACTGTGACTGGCCTATAAAGGATGCTGTTCTTTTTTTTTTTTTTCTCTCCACTTTTTAAAAATCAACTTTGAGGCATTCCCCTTTGTGGGTGTATGTTCTTCTAGTGGCAGCAAGAGCTCAGGGGGCTATAACCACAGCCCTCAGCCTGCTGCCAACGAATGCACAGTTGTTGCAGAGTTGTTGCATCTTGCAGGCTGGGTTCCCGGCTCTGCCTGGGGGCCTTCTAAGAAACAGCTGGTTGAGCTTTAGAGCCTGGAGCTTGCTCAGAAGCCTGGACTGTGCAATGAGCTTCTGGTCTCTGGAGGCAAACTGGTTCTAGAAGAACCTTTGGTCAAATCTCAACAGCTCAGGACATCAAAGTGAGCAGGAAAACAAAGACTACCCCCCCCCCCAACAGTGTTCCACCCTTGTGGAACCCTTGTGGGATGTCCAACAGGAAAATGCATCTAGACATCTTACATCAGCACTTTCGAGAAAGACCTCACTAACCGTTTCAGAAACAAGAGGAGAGCCGCAGAAATTCTTTTCTTCCTGGTAGTCCTTAAATGCTGGCTGTTCTTCAGTATCACAGCAAAGTAGAGGAGAGATGTGGGAAAAGAATACCTTATCTGGTCCTCATATCAAGGTCAGTGGGTGCTAGGCACTGTCTAAGCAGCTGACAATCTGCATAGCCCCAGACAGGAAGTAACATTGTTGCAATTGTCGCTTTCCTTGTTGCTCTAACCTAATTAAGCAAATTAAGGGAGGGAGGGCTCATTCCGGTTTAACTTCAGAAGGAGATGAGTCCTCTGGGAGAAGGCATGATGGCAGAGCATGAGTTAACTGGTTATATTACGCCTGTAGTCCAGAAGCAGAGAGCTGAATGTTGGTACTATAATTTTACTTTTGGCTACTATATTCGGTTCTTTTCCCTATCACCTTTCTAAACCCTCCCCTCTCCCCCAACACTAGGTAGGAAAGAAAGAAGCTTAGAGAGGGAAAAGGACATCAATCTTGTTAGACTACTTCCTGATGATTAAGGGCGCCTGGTTCCTTGAGGCAATTTTGATCTTTGCTGACAAGATATTCTATTTCTTCTTCTGATCTCTTTGCATATGACTATACTTTGCACTAGGCAATACAGCAACTAACCACAACTACAGCAATGAGCTGGCCAATCAGTCCTTTCTATTGGGGCTCAAGCATTTTTATACCCAAAAGTCCCCAGAATTCCAGATGTCACAAACCTGTGGACACTATCTGCAACTGTCAGAATCACACCCTCACCAGGGTATGAGGCAAATCAAAGTCAGCTGCTGTGGACAATCTAAAGCAACCCCACATCCCATACCAGGGACCAAAACAAAAGCACATTCCTGTACTACTCGTACACCTTTAAAGAACATGTAGGGAAATTCTGACTACTCTTCGGGTCCTTTTATCTTGTTTATTCCTTAGTGTATATTGTGGACTCCCCTTGCCCCAGTATTCCACTCCCTGTTATTACCATGGCTGGGATGCTCAAAAAGCTTCACAGACAAGATGCTGTCCCATGTCATGGGACCGTGCACAAGCCTCGAGCCCTGGATGAGTCGCTTCTTGCAGAGCATTAGCTAGAAGCTCCCCAACTATTTATAGGAATGTACCAACAAACACTCAGCTGAAGAATGACATCTCAAATCCCCCCAGTTTGCTACTAGGAGTTGCGTAGTGCCAGTGTAAGTTGACGCACATTCTGTAGAAAAACAAACACAAATCGGAGAGAGTCTCTGATACTCCTAACCCCTGGGCGCTGGAGAAATGGCCTCCCCACACTGCATGACCCAAATTTCCTGATCAGGGTCTTTTGATTGGGGTCAGGGAATGGGAGACACCATCAGGTCAGAAATGGGAATAAGAGCAGGAGAATTTATTCCCTCTGCCTCCCCATCCATGATCGTGTCTGACTGTGACTTCAATAGTGGTTGACATTCCACAGAGGAAGCCCAACGTCCATGAACCATCTATTTTCAGGAACGTGACTCAGCAAGGATTTGGTAACTCCATCCCATCCCCTCTCAACTGTGGAAGAGGAGACAGCGTCACTGTTGCTGATTCCTAGATCCCATGCCCCATTGGATCTTACATTCATACATAACACCTTCATGGAATAACATTGCACTGAAATCTTTGAATGGCCCCTATCTTTTCTCCAAACTCCTAAGTGATGTAGCCTCAGATTTCATATCCTGTACATGAGTGCTAAGCACCTCACAGGGAGGGCAGTATCCTGTCCATGATCTCAGGGAGACAGTAATGCGTCTGTTAAGAGCTTTTTTTTTTTTTTTTTTTTTTTTTTTTTTTTTTTTTTTTTTTTAAGTGACCGTGAATTAAGATGGAACACACTTTAAGTAAACTCTCAAAATTAAGTCTCGGGGTCAGGGAGGGAATGCAGCATGAATTAAAATAGTTATTTCTCTAGAAAATTCCTAAGAATTTTACCTAATGGAGCAAAGGCGGTGGGTTGGAAGAGGAGCTAAGGCAAACCTTAGGTCCTTACATCTCAAGGAAGGATGCTGTCTACCAGGTGGTCTCCAACTTCTTTCATGTCCAATTCCATCTGTCTGACTATCACTCTGACCCCTTCTCTTCCTGTGTACCCTCATTTCCCTGCCTTGATCCAGGTCCTGACCTTCTCAGGTCTGCTTTGGAATGTGAGGAGTGGCTGTGCAGCCCCAGCTTAGCAGATTTTGGTAGGAGTGGTTCCCTGGATAAAGGTTGGTTGTGAGCATAGCTGTCAGTCACAGCAGCAGCCCCGCCCCCTCTTCCCTTAAGCATCCTTCCCTCTTCCGCTTACCCAGGGAAACCCTGCAAGTGCAGTGTTGTGTAGCGTGGTTATATTACTAACGTGATGGCTATTGTTCATTGTCCACCTGATGGGATTTGGAGTCACTCAGGAGACACACCTCAGGGGATGAGTAAGGCTGTTGCCAGAGTGGTTGAACTGAGGAGGGAAGACCCACTCTGAATGTGAAGAGCACTATGCTGTTGGGGGAGGGGTTTCTGAGCTGAATAAAAGGACAAATGAGAAAACAAGAGGAGGAATATATTCAAATCTTTCTTTTTTTTTTCTTCTCTTTTTTTCTTTTTCTTTTTTTTTCCGAGACAGGGTTTCTCTTGTGTAGCCCTGGCTGTCCTGGAACTCACTCTGTAGATCAGGTTGGCCTCAAACTCAGAAATCCCCCTGCCTCTGTCTCCCAAGTGCTAGGATTAAAGGCATGCACCACCACTGCCTGGCCATTCAAATCTTTCTGCTCCCGGACCACAAATGACAGATGACGGGAGCTGCCTTTTACTTCTGCCACCACAGTTGGGAGGACTCTCTCCATCACACCCTCTCTACCACAATATTTTCCCCAAACTGTGAGACAAAATAAACCCCTTTCTCCTTCCTTAGCCCCTTCTTCCTTAGCCCCTCCTCCTCATCTGGTGTTTTCCTCAGATGATTCTACTAGGGCTCTTAGCCAAGGCAGTTCAAACCGTCTCTGCAAACGGAGAGCAGACAGTTAAAGCCCCTGCTAGTCCTGTAGCTTCTGATGGAGCCACTCTGTTCCTGTGGTAGAAGGCAGCCATAGAAGATAGGTGATAAATTTATCCTCTTTGTGTTCCAGAAACAAAAAAAAAAATGTTATTTGCAAAGACAGCAGAGCAGATTTGATCCAAAGGCCCGTTTGCAAACCCTGCTCTTAGCAAGTATGTACAACAGCAGTTTCCAAGCTGTATCCATGTAGTCCCTTTTCTCTGACACTCCTCCTCCTGTGTGGCTGTGCTCCGAGGTCACTTTGCAATCCCTCGCCTGGGCTATGGATACTGAAGTATCTGTGCCGTGTCACTTGCTGCTGGCTCTTTAGGCTCCCCTCTGCTGGCTGTATGCTTCTGAAACACTTGCCTTTCTAAAAACTCCTTGCATTAAAGTTTTCCCCACCGTCCCCACCATCCTGTCCTCTCTCAAGTCACCTTGACCTCCTGTGGACTCTGTCCATGCTTCTGCCCTTCTACAGCATCAGCTCTGTTTCGCCGTGACTGTTGATGCATCTGTTCTGTGTTGGAAGGCGACAGTGCCTATTATAAAGTGCTTAGGAAACTGTAACCTATTCGATTGAAACCAAGGTGCTTTCGGTAGGGGGATTCCAAGGACCTCTGGAGCAGTCCCGATCTTGTCTGTTGCCCAGACATAATTAACCATGCCCTTTGCACTCAGAAGTGACTCTGTGTGGGTGGTAGACTATACTCTTGCCCTACATTTGGATTTTAGATTCTAATTTGAATATTGTAGAGGCATGTGCATCTACATGGTGTGTTTGGTGCACACAAGGTCAGTTCCCATGGTGTCCAGAAGGAGGCGTGAGATTCTCTGGAGCTGGACTTCCAAGGGGTTGTAAGCCACTTTATCCTGAATAGTGGGAAAATAGCTTGCATCTTCTGTAAGAGCAGTAACTTGACTGCTGAATCTTCTCTCCCATCTCTGCCCTCTTTTATACACTCTTTTAACCTTGCTATCTGCTCGACCTCTATATGGGATCCGCACAGAAAGACTTTTATGGTCCCCTTCGAATGCTTACCCTCTTCCCAGTATTGGTTGGAAGGCCCGTGACCCTGTTTTCCCTAAGACCAAAGTTAAACAGCTATCAGGACAGATCCACTTTTCTTTGTCCACTTAAGCCAAGGGAAAAGAGTCCGTCAGAATGCTGAATATGGTACACTTTCAAAAAGTCTACAGTTCTATCGGACCACTTAACCTTGTTGTGATCCCAGAACAACTTTGACTGAAGACAGCACAGAGAGGAAACAACAAGACCTACAGGATCAGTGCAAGGAATTTCCTAGGCTCAGTCTTCACCAGGGACAAGCCTTTTGTGGGGTCTCTGTGGCCAAAGTGGGTATGTCTCATTAAAAGAACCACAGGAGTAGCTTATGGACAAGATGCTCAGAGAGAGAAGAGAGGTATGTGACCACCCTTTCACTATACCTCCTCTACCTGTTGGAAGAGCTTCCCAGTTGGCCTAGCCTCTTCTCTGAACTTGATCCCTCATCCCCTGCATCTTGGACAGTTCTGTCTCTCGTTTTCTGGGTCCAGAGTAGAAATCCAGAGTGGCTGCCTGACAGTAAGCTGCGTAAGGGGACTGGTTCCTGGAAAGTAACAGCTTGTCTGGGAGTCGTTCCCAAAACTCTTGACGCTCTGGACTGAGCAAAATGTAACCGGATGTGTTTGCCAACAGTGCTTCCCTCTGCAGGATCGTGAGTATCCTCCTCAAGTGTGATCTTCATGGCACTGCCAAGGGGGCGGGGTTCCCCTCCTATTGCTATTTCAGAGAGAACTGTGTCCCTCCCAACCCCAGGGTTCTGAGAGATACACAACCTTGAGTTCGTGCTCCTGAGTTTTTCTTCTGTGTCTTTTGAACAGCTTTTGGAGAACACCAACACCAGTCCCAACAGCTCCAGTTCTCCTAAGTGGACATGAATCCCTTGCTGTGTGTCAGCCAAATTGTGATTTTTAAAACTATGCCAATGGACCCAGTGAGATGGCTCAGTGGTTAAAGGTGCTTGCAGCCAAGACTGGTGGCCTGAGTTTGATTCCCCAGAACCCCCATGGTGCTCTCTTCCACATGTGGCATGGCATGTGAGCATAACACCCACCCACCCTGCATGTACAGGGAGAATGAATAAATGTTAAAATAAAATTATCTTTCGTATGTCCATAAGCAAAATGTCAGTCTTAGACAAGGAATTCCTAGAAGACATATTAAAAGATCCATTACATGATGCAAATGCTCCAGTTTCTTTCCAAATTGAAGGGTATTGGATTTGAATGTCTAAGTTCTCAGTGCAAAAGACTTCAGGAGCTGCTGCCAAGGAAAGATCACCTCACACACAACAGAAAGGGGAAAACTGCATCCAAGAAACACTGTGATTGTCTTACTTAGGGTTTTACTGCCATGAACAAACACCATGACCAAGGCAACTCTTTGGTTTTTTTTTTTAAAAGATTTATTTATTATATGTACGTACACTATAGCTGTCTTCAGACACTCCGGAAGAGGGTGTCAGATCTTGTTATAGATGGTTGTGAGCCACCATGTGGTTGCTGGGATTTGAACTCAAGACTTTCAGAAGAGCAGTCAGTGCTCTTAACCGCTGAGCCATCTCTCCAGGCCCCCCAAGGCAACTCTTATAAGGACAACATTTTATTGGGGCTGGCTTACAGGTTCAGAGATTCAGTCCGTTATCATCAAGGCAGGAGCATGGCAGTGTCTAGGCAGGCATGGTGCAGAAGGAGCTGAGAGTTCTACATCTTCATCTGAAGGCAACTAAGGGAAGACTACTTTCCAGGCAGCTAGGATCAGGGTCTTAAAGCCCACACCCACAGTGGCATGCTTCTTCCAACAAGGCCACACCCACTCCAACAAGGCCACACCCACTCCAACAAGGCCACACCCTGTAATAGTGCCCCTCCCTGGGCCAAGCATATTCAAACCACCACAGTATTCTTTGATGTTCCTCATGTGGAACAAGCCCTAACTTCCATAGAGAATTAAGAAGAGAGTCAATTGCATCGAGTGCCAAAGAGCATGCAATATGGTGACAGGGACTGTGAATTTCTCAAATGAGTCACTTATTACAGAAAGTATGCCATAAGCTTAAAAGTTGGGAATCTTAGCTGAACAGTGTTTCCTTTTGGTAATAAGTCATCTATTCCAGGGAGAGATAACAAAGTCTAAGAGAGCCTAGAGAGATGGCTCTGCAGTAAGAACATTCCCTGCCTTTTCAGAGGACCTGGGTTGGACTCCCAGCACACACATGACAGAGCACAGTGGTCTAAACTACAGTTCCAGGGAAGGCAATACTCTCTTGGGGCAGCCATGGATACTATATGCACTTGGTATGCAGATATTCATGTAGGCAAACACTCTATACGTAAAATAAAAATAATGAATACA
>JADRCD010077680.1:17990-49584 GCA_019843815.1 Montemys delectorum | reverse complement strand
AAAAAAAAAAAACTACACAAAAACCAAGTAAGACTGAAAATGTTAATTGCATCAATCTGTTGCTTCCATATTTTTTTTTTTGTTGTTGTTGTTGTTGTTGTTGTTGTTGTTTTTCGAGATAGGGTTTCTCTGTGTAGCCCTGGCTGTCCTGGAACTCACTCTGTAGACCAGGCTGGCCTCGAACTCAGAAATCCACCTGCCTCTGCCTCCCAAGTGCTGAGATTAAAGGCGTGTGCCACCACTGCCCGGCTGCTCCCATCTTTTATTATTTTTAATTCTTTAGACAGGATGTCCCTGTCCAGCCCAGGACAGCCTGCTGGAGTCCCAGGCCCATCATCACATCTCAAAGGAGACAGAGAGAGGAAGAAGTTGTCAGGAGAGGAGATGGACCACGAACATGTAGCCAGGAGAAATGGACCCTCTCAAATACCCGAATACCCTCAGCGTGACTGAGTTTAAACTCTTCCAGTGTTAAATGGAAGGCTGCCATGGATGGAGATACTGTCAAAATAAGTCTAGAACAGAGAGCTATAAGGCAAGCACACAACACACTGGCCGTGTGCACACTCGTTAGACCAGACTGCCCAGGCTTGCTGGGCTCAGAGGCTGACCTGGACCTCATAGGTCATTCTTACTTTATTGGGTTTTATTTTGTTCCACTACTTTGTAATTACAGTAAGGCCAGATGTTTAGTCTAAAAATGCCTAGCCACACTTCAAACTGTCTTACTCCTGTTTTTATCCTTCTAAACATACACCTAATTTCCACCTACAATTATTTTTAAAGATATGCAGTAAATCAGCTGAAAAGACAGATGCGGCATGGGGCTAAGGACTGCCACCACCTGTGGGCATAGCAGTGGTGAGTTGCTCAATAGTGGTTGGTGGGTAGCTAGTGAATATTCTCCAGGAAGGCCTTGCAGCACCTAAGGCATTGCTGGTACACCACCTCGAAGTCAGAGTCATTGCCATAAGAGGGAACTTCAATAGTGAGTTGTTTCTGTGTATCATAGCTCCCAAGTGGCTCAACTTTAGCTTCGCAATTTTTTTTTTTAAAGATTTATTTAGTTTACGTTTATGAGTACACTGCAGCTATCTTCAGACACCCCAGAAGAGGGCATCAGATCCCATTAGATGGTTGTGAGCCACCATATGGTTGCTGGGATTTGAACTCAGGACCTCTGGAAGAGCAGTCAATGCTCATAACGGCTGAGCACTCTCCATCTCTCCAGCCCCTAGCTTTGCAATTTTTAACTTGATTACTTCTTCTATTCAAATCTCTCAGATTGCTTTCATCCATACGTAGTATATAATCGAATGTGGCAAAGTCTTCTCTTGTAATGCCATGCCTTATGGCCTGTGCTAATGCCATGATTTCTTAGGTAGCTGACAGCTCTTGGGTCTGGGGGTGGGGAGAGCAGCTCACGTTCCAGTCAGAAACGACACTGCTGTCAATGACCCAATTATTTGAAACCTTTTCATCAGTTACCATTTTTTTGTTTGTTTGTTTGTTTGTTTGTTTGACAGGGTTTCTTTGTATAGCCCTGGCTGTCCTGGAACTCACTCTGTAGACCAGGCTGGCCTCCAACTCAGAAATCCGCCTGCCTGTGCCTCCCAAGTGCTGGGATTAAAGGCAAGCGCCACCACCCCTCAGTTACCAATTTTCTAACAACTGCTTCTGCAATGGGTAACTGGCAAATGTTACCAAGACACATGAATAGCACTGACTAGGACTCAACTTCTGTCTTCTTTCTGTGCAGACCCTGGCACCCAGAAACCCAGGAAATATTTTCTATAACTTTATTTTAAAGGGGATCTTGTTTTGTGGCCCAGGCTGACCATTGATGTATTTCCTTGGCATTCCAGTTTAACATTTAAATCTCTTCAACATTTGAGACCATTTCTCAGAAACTCCAATGTTCTGGCAGCAGCCTTTGACACAGCCTAATGGGGTGAGACTGGGTATCCTTTGAGTTATAGTCTGAGACGGAGTGTAACAATTGAGGCCCAGAGCCTGCTGCCTACACCCAGCTTCAATACACTATGATGGGCCTCCCAGCAGCCCAAGCGCCCAGGCTTTAGGGCTATAAGAGTCCCTTCCTGCTGTGAGCAGCCTGAAAGCAAAGCTTGATTCTATCAGTGGACCTAACATCAATACCATCACATAATAGCTCATCTCTTGCCTTCTCAATACTGGCATGTCAAGAAAACCCTTCCAGATTTTTAGGAAAGTTCATTTCTAACAAAATGGAAAAAGACAAAAGATAGAGTGGCTGGCTGAACACTGTCAGGGCACATCAGTCTGTAAAGAAATTACTCCAAGTTACTCCATTGTATAAAACAATTTTTAGGCTGGGTATAGCTTTAGAAAACAATCTGATGCTGGGTGGTGGTGGCGCACGCCTTTAATCCCAGCACTTGGGAGGCAGAGGCAGGCAGATTTCTGAGTTCGAGACCAACCTGGTCTACAGAGTGAGTTTCAGGACAGCCAGGGCTACACAGAGAAACCCTGCCTTGAAAAAACAAAACAAACAAAAAAGCAATTTTACAAGAAGCTCTTGACTCTTGTGAGGATGACTGCAACCTTTAAGTGGACCCCAAAAGTGCACCACCTCTCTGGCACAGATTAGTGAGATATTCCTGGGAATAAAACTTATAGGCAGCACCCTGTTAAGTTTCCTGGGGAGAATTCAAATGATAGTGGCATAAGGGCACATGAGAATCCTATGAGGGGTTTCAAAAGACTGCTTAGCAGTTAAAAGTACTTGTTCTTGTAGAGGACCCAGGTTTGATTGCCAGTACCTACATGGCCTTTCACAACTACCAGTAACTCCAGTTTGAGGAGAATCCAAAACCCTCTTCTGGTGTCTGTGGAAACTAGGGACTATATAGTATACAGACACAATGCAGGCAAAACACTCATACATACCACTGAGAGAAACTAAGGCAAGAACATAGGCTACACTAGATGGAAGAAAGGGTGTTATCCCTCACCTGAACCACACCCAACTCTGTGACACAACCCATACCGATCTGATAGCTGATGTGTACTCAGTACACCTGCTGCCGAAGCAGTGCACTGCCTACTCATCCACCTGATTAAGCCTAGGCCTGTCCTGCTGGTTCTGCTCCAGACTTGGTTCAGCCTCTCCACTCTGAGCAGGACTCTGTAGCTTCCACTTTCAGCAGCTCCTCTGGGTACTGGTGTATTATATTATCAGTGTGTTCTTTTGGCCACTTGTGCAGCAGCTTTAGGTTCTATTCATTCTGTAGTCCATGTATACACAGATATACGTGCTATGTGCTGAGCTTATTTTAGTAATTAAGAATGGAATAAAAGCTCTTTTGCCTCATACTCTTGCCCCTTGCTCTCCCTCTCCCCACAACCGTCTTCCCCGTCTCTCCACGTGGTCATGGCCGGCCTCTATTTCTCTACTTCCTCCTTTTCTCTGCCTTTCTCTGCCTCTACTACTCTCTTAATTCCCCTCCCCATACCCTAAATAAACTCTTTTCTATGCTATTAAAAAAAAAAAAAATCCTGTATTCACATGGGTCGCAACCAAGGTAGATTTATGACAAATTGCCCTCATTGAAATCACTAAACTTTGTGAATTTATTCCATTCAGTGAGTCCCAATACTTTGGAAGATATACGTGTTCATCTACATGTGGCAAAACACACTTACGACAAGGTCCACACAAAATTCTGGCCTGCCTCTGTAGCTATACGGTCACTGATTTCTCCTAATGGAGTGTTTTGACTTAGAAATTGGACACACACTGCTTAAATACCTTTATTGTTTTTTTTTCAAAAATTATTTAGACATTGATAGCTCTGCAAAATACTTCTCCTATTGCAAATCTTCAAACCCTTTCCACAGGTCTTCCATAAAGAAACAAAATATTCATATTTTGCGCCCATTCAAATCTAATTTTTAAAAAACATTTAAGATTCAAAATCAAGTATTTTTCTTTCTCAGAACTTGTTAGTAATTTTAAACCACAATGTAACATACTTAATGGCATTTCTTTTTAAAAATTAGCTTATCAGTGACTATTTTATGAGGAAAAAATCCATTCAAGGCCTTAAAGGGAATATACATTCCCTGTTTCTGAAAGCAAAAGATGTTGAGAAACCCCTTTGTTCTACTGGAGCCTGACTCCAACACTGCTAACAGGGCCAGTATACCAACTGACTGTCTACTTAATATTAGGCATTGTCTACTTACTTTTGGACTGCAGCTGAAATGCTAGACAATCTTAAAGGAGATAGGTGGGTAGATTGGTAAAGCAGGGAACAAGAGGGCCACAGCTGGCCACAGCAGTGGAGCCTTCTGAGTGGAGAGTAAGAGAAGACCAGCCAGACCTCTAGTCCCTGCCTAGGGGCTGGCTTGTTGGAGTAGAGAACAGTAGGAAATTTGCAGTCTGCACTTATTCTTCACTGTTAGATACAAGTGCCAGTCAAAGATATTGCACACAGTACCAGAGGCATGTAAACCACCGAGACCGCTGGAGAAGGAGCTACCAATGGAGACAAGCCCCCAGAGGTCCTCCTGGGACAGAAAAGGAAAAGTCGTCACTGTCCACCAGGTAGGAGTTACTAAGAAGTGGAACATGTTTATTCCTGTCCAGTGCTCAGGGGCAGACTTCTGAGCAGCAAGTCTTCAGGTGGGTCTGAAGTCTGCTAAAGGCATCCTTCTCTCATCTTTCTAAGTAGAAAATTAGAAACTTAGGAACACTTCCTTAGCTAAGAAAAGAAGAAGAAAAAAAGCAGGGTGTGGTGGCTCACACCTTTAATCCTGGTACTCTCTGGTAGTCAAGAGGATCTCAGTGGGTTCAGCATCAGCCTGATCTACAAAATGAGCTCCAGGCCAGCTAGAGTTACAAAGTGAGACCCTGACAACAAAAGGATCAAAGGAAAAAAAGGGGGGTGTGGGGGAGACATCCCTATGCTATAACCTGGCCTGCCCAGTTTACAGGAGAAGCTGTTCACTGGTGGGCTACTTGAACTATACACAAGCCCCAGCTTCAGGGTGACTCCATCTACAGCTGAATGATACCTGCACGGCATACAAGGGTTGAACAGCATGGTGGAAAGGACAGCCAGAGGAGCTGAGAGTGCTGCAGGGAAAAGCCAGCAGTCAGTACCTCCTTCACTCTTCACTCTTCAGCTTAACTGAAGCGATGGTGTCCCGTGGTGTAAACCAGGTGTTTCTGATCAGAGCCGTCCATCTCATATTCAGCTGAATTTTGGTGTCAGATGAAGTTTAGGTTCACCTTAGACTGACCCTTACTCCTGGGCTCAGGCTTCCGAGTAGCTGGGACTATAGGTGCACTGCCATACCCAGGTTGCTTTTCAAGGGTAAGGAACCATTGATTCAGCCCTACCAATGGATGTGAATTATTTTCTTCTACCTAAGTCTTGGGATGATTTATTTTTATGGTTTCTGAACCCCAGCTTTACTGAATGGGTAAGTTTTGGGGCTATGGGTATCACAAGTACCTGCTGCCTCCTTTCCTCACTTCTGCTCTCCTAAGGCTCCCCAGATAGTCAGTCTTAGTAACATTCAGCACAATACAAGAACAGCCAACTGCTACCCCTTGGTGTTCCTTTTTTGCAGCACTGGAAATGGAAGCAAGGTCCTTCCTCATATGTGACAAGCTAGTGCTCGATCAGCTGCACTCCCAGCCCTGATGCTGTATTTATTTTAAAGCTTTTTCCTCATGTTTGGACCTGTAAACCACCAGAATTCCCCAAAGTCCTGACCATATTGTGGACTACAACTGATGCCAATCTATTAAGCTTTTTAAACATTTAGAAAAACCAAACCAAACCAAACCAAACCACTCCCATCCCTCACACTTTGGCACATGAGCCTCAAGTTATTTAAGCGCATTTCTTCCTGCCCACGCCATGCCAACATTTCGGTCATCCTTTTGGAGAATGGGCCCCTCTGCCTTTGGAAAAGGTTGTCATGACACGCTGATGTTTTAAGTAGCAGAAGGAGGAGGCGCAAACGCTCAGCTGGCCTGGAAACAGTTCTTGTGTTTAGCACTGCCATTTAAGCAATGCTACAAAACTTTTGTATCAGGATGACTTGTTTTAAAACTGCTGGTTGATTAAATATACATATAGACATAGATATAAAAGTCACTAAGTCAACATTTGCTGTTTTCAATGTGAAAACGATAAATGTAATTCGGAATAATTGTGCATTTGCCATAGGGTCCTTGTTAAAGGTACCATAAAAATAATAATTTTGTAATAAAAAACTCTTTTATTTTAGTATTGCCCTCAAGTTCAGAAGTTTGGAGCAAATGTACTGAGAAAGCAGTTTGGGATCTACTCCTACCAGGGATCTGGAAGCCTTAAATTTAGTGATCCCCAACAGCAGGCCCAGAAAACCCGACAGCCATGTACTAGTCTTGCATTGTTAACACATAGGGCCCCACAAGACATCAACTGGAATCAAAGGTTGATGAGGCCTACCAGGGTCCCCATCTCATCTCATTGGTGGTAGATGCTGGGCCCAGACAACTCCTCACATAGAGCTCTGGGGCACAAGATGCTGGGCTCTGCCTTTCCTTGGGCTACCAAACAAGCAACTGGGGAAGGAGTAGGGCCTGGGTGGAGACCACTGAGCACCAAGGCTAAGGTGACCCAGGAGCTGACCTTCCACGTGGCTAGAGGCAGGCCGAGGAAAGATGGCATTTCAGTGATGCAGAAGTTAGCTGTGCAGGAAGGAAAGTGCATTTAAGGTTGTTCAGAAACAGATGGTGACCACAACGCCACTGGGAGGAAGGGTGGGGTGGGGTGGGCAGCTCCCTCTGCCTGCCTGCAGGTTGGCCATGCTCCTTGGATCCTGTAGGTTAACATTCATGCTTTCTGAAGAAGTCTGCTCGTGAAGAAACAGGAACACACCTCTCCTGGTTCTGGCAGGTACATAATTTTCTCAGCAAAGCTCTTTGTTGCCAAGTTCAGTTTTATTTGGCCACTGTTCTGAACCACTGTCACCGGAACTCATAGATGGGTGCACTGTGTTCAGGAACATGAGTCAGGTTGAGGGACTGATACCTGTAACAGAGGAGAGACAGAATAAGAGAGTTTTCTGAACAAAGGAGCTAGAGAACTCTACCTAGTGTTCCTGTCAATTATATTCAGATTGCGGTGCTAAAATAAACCATTTCTAGTTATAAGGTCTTACTATGGAGCTCACTGTGATCCATTTGCTTCTGTCTCCTGAGTGTTGGGATTAAACATATGTGCCATCAAGCCTCAATTTTGCTAAATTTTTGTTTTCTTGTGTGTGCCTGTGTGCCTGTGTGTGCGCGCCATGTTTGTGCTTGATGCCTGTGGAGGATAAAAGAGGGCATAAGATCCTCTGGAACTAAGATTAAAGATAATAAGCCACCATGTGATGCTAGGAATCAAAACCTAAGTCCTCAGGAAGGGCAGTAAGTACTTTTAGCTGCTGAGCCATCTCTCTAGACCCCCTATTTTGTTATATATATTTTAAATAGGGTATCACTGTCCATCCAAGGCTGGACCTGAATTCCTGCAATTCACCTGTCTCAGCCGCCCAAGTAGCTGGAGATACAGGTGTATAGCACTCTGTCTGGCTTTGCTAACTCATTTTACCTAACTAGTTCCCTCTGTCCCTTTTTTGTTATTTTACCTGTACCATGGCTAAGAATTGCATTTACAAAATAATTGTAATACAGTTCACAAAAATAGGACCCTTAGGCTGGGCACAGTGACACAAGCTTTTTTTTTATTTTTTATTTTTTTTTTGAAACAGAGTTTCTCTGTGTACCCCTGACTGTCCTGGAGACACAAGCCTTTTATCCCACCACATGAAGGCAGAAGCAGATAGATCTCTCTGAGTCTGAGGCCAGCCTAGTCTACATAGAGTTCCTGTCAGCCAGGGGTACATGGAGAGAGCTTGTCTGAAACAACAGCAACCCCCCGAGTCAAGCCTGGAGTACAGGTCTGTAATCCAAGCTACCCAGGAGCCAGAAGCAGGAGAATACAAATTTCTGGTCTCTTCAGTTCATGGTCACCACAGTAAACTATGTCTACAAACAAACACATGTAACTCAGTTCCTAAGTTCACAAAACAAGCAAAACTAAAGAACAAAGAATTTGAATCAATGTAGGCTAGGGTCATTCACAAGTAAGCAAAGAATAAAGACCAAAACAACCAAAAACTGGAAGAAATTAGTGTCCCATTTTATTTTTTTAAAAACTTATTTGTTTTGTTTTGTTTGGTTTGGTTTTTTGAGACAGGGTTTCTCCGTGTTGCCCTGGCTGTCCTGGAACTCACTCTGTGGACCAGGCTGGCCTCGAACTCAGAAATCTGCCTGCCTCTGCCTCCCAAGTGCTGGGATTAAAGGCGTGTGCCACCACCACCCGGCTTAAAAACTTATTTAACTTTTATTTATATGTGTGAGTCTGTGTGAATTTATATATAGTACATATTTGTGGGTACTTGGAAGGAAATAGCATTAGATTCCCTAGAACTGGAGTTACAGGCAGCTGCAAGCTGGCAAATGAGTGCTGAGATCTAAATCTGGGTCCTCTAGAAGAGCATGAAACTCTCCTTACTGCTGAGCCGTCTCTGCAGCCCACAGTGTTCAATTTCAGAGAAGAAATAAACTGGTATAGCTAACCCTCAAGATACAGGAAGGAAACAAGAGAGTCCCCTTGGCAAAAGCTAGCACTTGAGGTGGCCTTCTTTTTTTTTAAAGATTTATTTATTTATTTATTTATTAATTATATGTAAGTACACTGTAGCTGTCTTCAGACATACCAGAAGAAGGCACCAGATCTCATTATAGATGGTTGTGAACTACCATGTGGTTGCTGGGACTTGAACTCAGGACCTTTGGAAGAGCAGTCAGTGCTCTTAACCGCTGAGCCATCTCTCCAGCCCCTGAGGTAGCCTTCTGTCCCTAGCCTTGGAGGAACATAAGGTAGGAAGGTGAACACTCATGGCCCCTCACTCATCAGACCAAGATCAAGTGCATGAGAGACAGTTTTAGCGGGTAACTGAAAAGTCATATTGTCTGTAAGAGAGAACATTAGACTTACTGGTAAACTTATGAGGAAAATATATGATCAGGATTGAGGTAATCATTCCTGACAATGCAACCCTGCCTGAAAGTATGTACTGGGTGCTGCTTAGTAATAGAACACTTATTTACCCAGCATGCACACGGTCTTGGGCTGCATCCTACATAGTGTGTATGTAAGAGAGTGTGTTCATGTGTCTGTGTGAGTCTGTCTGTCTATTTCTCTCTCACACAGAGAGAGGAAGGGAAGGAGGGAAAGAGAAAGAGAGAGAGAGAGAGAGAAATGAGCTGCAGAGATAGTTAGCTCAGTGGTTAGGAACACTTGTTTTGCAGAAGATCCAGGTCTGGTTCTCAGTACCCACATGGTGGCTCACAACCATTCATAATTCTAGTTCTTGGGGATCCAATGTCCTCTTCTATCTCTTTAGGTACCAAGTACACATGTGGTATTCATATAAACATGCAGGAAAAACATGCATACATATTAAATAAAAAGTCTAAAAAATTTTACAGTATTTAGAAATGATATCTTTACATAACATCCACTTTTCAGTTCACTCTATAGATAGGAAAGAGTCCCTGTTGAATGACCTCAGCATACACACAGAGTATGAGATTTGGACAGAGGTAGACTGGGAGAATCTCCTCTCAGATGTGACAGCTGAGTCAAGGCCAACGTCTGTGGTAGCTGGCCATAGGTTCTTACCATTCTGAACTCCGATGGTAGTAGTAGCCCTCTATGGAGGCTGCTGACTTCTGAAAGCAGATGTAATAGAAGCCAGCAAAGGAGGCACCGCTGATGTCTTTGATTGTGTGGTCCGGGACCAGGAACTGCTCCTGCACAGAGACATGGGACCAGTCAGTAAGACACCACAGAGTTCTAAAGACTGCTAGAAACAAAACAAGATAAAAACAAAAGCCCCCAAACAAAACAAAACAACCACGACTGCATGGTCCTATTCAACTGCTGGGTTTCTGCCTGGTTTGGGGTTGGTGTTCATGGTTACTACAGTATCCTACCTACTGTGGTGAGCCCACAGAAACAGCTCTGGATCTAACAGACCAATCAATACTACTTTCCTGCCTACCCACCTACCTCTTGTAGACCATTGACAGAATAACCTAGAAAGAATAAATTTCATTTCTGGTTCCCAGGAACTGTCACTAGGTTTTGATTACCTCTAATAATGAGGCAATCGCATCTATTGGAGTTCCTGGTCATTATGAACTAAGAGTGCCCATGACACCTCACCAGAGTCAACAGCACCACTTGTGCCACAAAGCAAGGCAATCTGCCATCTAAACTGGCAACAAGCAGTGAAAGGCTATGTCCTTGCTTCTGTTCTCTGGGAGATGGAGTCAGAATCCCCAGGGTTTCAGGTGAACCAAAATTCCATTTCTCTAAGAGAAATTGTCTGGAGACAAATCCACTGCTTTAACAAACTGTTTTTTATCTACTTTTCAATGCTGGGATGAAACTCAGGACTTTGTGTGTGCTAGACAAATGCTCTACCACAAACGCTCTCAACCATCTCTAGTTTTGTTTTTTTAAATCAACACTTTTCTGCCCTTTTCAACCTTCAAATATCATTTTAAAGTTTAATTTAGGTGGTGGCGCACACCTTTAATCCCAGCACTTGGGAGGCAGAGGCAGGCGGATTTCTGAGTTCGAGGCCAGCCTGGTCCACAGAGTGAGTTCCAGGACAGCCAGGGCTATACAGAGAAACTCTGACTTGAAAAAACAAAACAAAACAAAAAAACCCCAAAAAACAACAAAAAATAAATAAAGTTTAATTTAGGGCTGAGGTCTAGCTTAGTAGTAGAACATTTGCCTAGTGTGTGCAGACCCTGAGTTACTCTCTCAGCACAGGAAAAGATAATAATCTAAGTATTAGAGCAGGTGCCTTAAAGGTTTGCTGGCATGTTTCCCACTGTAGAGCAGGCTGGAAGGCGGCTCAGCAGGTGCTGGATAGCCAAGTGGGCTAATAGCCACTGGACGGCAGAGGGGGCTAGAAAGGGAAGCTCACTGTGTACTCTCTCCAGTGACTGTCTAGTAAAGAAATGATAGCCCACATCCAAAATGATCAGCCACAAAGCACAGACAGCAAGCAAATGGCCACTTTAGCTGCCTGATCTTTTTTGTTTCTTTTTTCTTTTAATTTTATTTATTTTATGTACGTGAATACACTGTCCTCTCTTTAGATACACCAAGGAGGCATCAGATCCCATTACAGATGGTTGTGAGCCACCATGTGGTTGCTAGGAATTAAACTCAGGACCTTTGGAAGAGCAGTCAGTGCTCTTAATCACTGAGTCATCTCTCTAGCCCTAGCTGCCTGATCTTTATTAACACTGTACTATGTCATATTCAAGTAGCTTTCTTTCTCCATCATTTACTCTCCTTTATTTACCAGATAATGGGGACTGGAGGTGGGCATGTGTTCCCAAAGTTCTTTCATAAACTTGCTGCGTGGACTTGCATTCATGTGGTTGTAGATAGCATACCGCCATAGTGAGAGGCATAGGACTCTCAGGCAGAGGCCAATCCACTGAAACCCTAGATGGAGCCAAGGGCTCATGCTCCACTCCTGTCCCTCATTTTCTGAGCAGTGGGAAGCAGAAGCACTGGGGAGAGGATGTGGTTGGAGAGTAGTCACTCTGATGACATGTAAGCTCCTGTAGGAACAGGATGAAGTGATGACTAGACTCAAGCAGTTTCCCTGAGTCCCCAGAACACATGGATAACTCATCCTGGAGGTTCACAGGATTCTGGGGTGAAAAAAGAGGATACTGTCGGTGGTGCTTACTGGCATAAATATGCCTGCTGCCCACTAAACAGCATAACTAATTTACTGAGGTGTGCTCTGCAGCAACCACACAACTGCTGCTTATAAGTATGTAGGGACCCTGTCATGAAGACACTGTGATAAGCAAGCAGCAATGGAAGGCCCCTGTGGGGAGCGCGTAACCTGCAAGAGGAAGTGTGTGGGGATGCTCTAGAAACACCCAAACACATGGGTGTTTGGGGAGATGGCCTGGGCAGAATCTTACCTTCCACCTCATGAAGACATAATCCCCATTTTTCAGTTCTTCATAATCGAAGTCATCTGAATTAAATGATTTTGCATACTGATAAAAAGCCAGAAACTTGCCCTAAAAACAACAGAAAGAAGAGTCTCAGTGATCCATACAAGGAAAGGTGGGTGTCTGAGCTCATGAAATCTTGAGAGGACAGCTTGGTGAACAAAGCGCTACCTGATTGTGTGCCCAGTAAACACAGCCAGTGGATAAGGTCTAAAGGGTGAGAATGGGCACAGTTCTAGAATTCCCTATCAGAATACATAAAGTAAAAATGGATTAGTGGGACTTCAGCAAAAAAAAAAAAAAAATACAGAGTGGTGCTGGGCATGGTGGCACACACCTTTAATCCTCAAACTCAGGAAGCAGAGACCTCTGTGAGTTCAAAGCCCACCTTGTCTACATAGTTCCAGGACAGCCAGAACTACATAATGAGATCCTGTCTCAAACACAAAACAAAAATACGAAGGGGCAAGACAGTCAAAGTGAGTTCCAGCACTGGGAAGGCTGGAGAAAGGAGAATCAAGAGTCCAGTGTTATGTTCAGTTACACAGGGGGTTCAAAGCCAGCTTAGACTACATATCTTACAAAACAAAATGGTGCTGGACAGGGCAGTATGTGCCTTTTCTTTTTTCTTCCTTTTTTTTTCTCTTTTGTTTTTCAAGTCAGGGTTTCTCTGTGTAGCCCTGGCTGGCCTAGAACTCAGAGAACTGCCTGCCTTTGCATCCCAAGTGCTGGATTAAAGGCGTGTGCTGGTAGTATGTACTTTTAATTCTAGTGTACGTGGGAGGCAGAGTCAGGAGGATCCCTGAGTTCAAGATTAGCTAGGTCTACATAGCAAGTTCAAGACCAGCCAGGGCAACAGAGAAGTCCTTTCTTAGACAAACACAAACATAAGGACTAAGGAGATGGCTCAGTTGGTAAAGTACCAACTGTGGAAGCAAGGGGGACCTTGAGTTTAGATCCCTATCACCCACATAAAAGCCAGGAAGGGTGTGTGCACCTACAATGCTAGAGTTGCTCTCAGTTTAGAAAGAGACTGCCTCAAAAAAATGTGCAGAACTATAGAGGAGATATCTGGTGTAGACCTCTGCTCTATGTACATGCATACCCACACCCTCCTACACAGAAACCCACATACTATTTGTTTTTATATATGCACAGACATAAAATGAATGGGACTAGAAAGCTGACTCAGTGGTTAAGGAAACTTTTGCTCTTGTATAGGACCCAGGTTTGGTTCCCAGCACCCACACACATAAATGCAGACAAAATACTTAGACACATAAAATAATAAATCTAAAACAAAACAAAAAAAGAAGAGTCATTCTAGGACACTTTGTAACAGTATGTCCAGAGCTAGGTGTGGTAGTAGACATACATAATTGCAGCACATGGGAGGCTGAGACTAGAGCATTCCAAGTTCAAGGACTGCCTAGACAACAAATTGAAAGAGTGCCTGTCTAACAGAGAAAAGTGGATAAGGAAAGCTGATTCTTATGGTTAGATGTGAGGCTTGTGTCAGATATTCAGGTAGCAACTGGAAAGGGCCAATCAATGCATAACCTTTTAAAAAAAAAAAAAAAAGGAAGAAAGAAAGAAAGAAAAGATCCATGTGGTGGCACATGCTTTTAATCCCAGCACTCACAGGGCAGAGGCAGGAGGATCTCTGTGAATTTGAGGCCAGTCTGGTCTACAGTGTGAGTTCCAAGACAGCCAGGGTTACACAGAGAGAACCTGTCTCAAAAAAAAAAAAAAAAAAAAAAAAATCAACCAATCACATAACAAAACAAACAAACAAAAAACAACAACATGAAGGGGTTTTATTGTTTTAAAAAGACCAAACCAAACAAAACCAAAATATTTCATGCAAACCAAAAAGTCCCCTACAAGTCTGAAGTCAACTCTTGGTCCAAGCAATGGATGGATTCCAGGACGCTATACAGACACCAAAATCCCCAGACATTGTATCCCTCAGATGATATGGTTGATGGGTATGTGACTCATACACATTATAGTTCAACACACTCTCAACTGTCTCTAAGAAGCTGGAATGCAGTGGAAATGCTCATCGACAATTGTACTGTACTGTGCAGAAAAAAGTGAAAACAAAAATATATATGTATATGTATATTGTGTAACTGAGTAGAGACACATTTTCTTTTTTAAAGGCAAGGTCTTATAGAATAGCCCTGTCTGGTCTGGAACTTACTATGTAGACCAGGCTGGCCTCAAACTCACATTGATCTGCCCACTTCTGCCTCTGGTTGTTGAGATTAAAAGCATATGTCACCATTCCTGGCAATATTGTTTTTAAGTTTTATTTTATGTGTATAGGTGTTTTACCTGAATGTATATATGTGCACCATGTGTGTGCCAAGGAGGCCAGAAGAGATGTCACAGCCCCTGCAACTGGAGTTACAGACAGTTGTAAGCTGCCACATGGTGCTGGGGACCTGAACCCGAGTCCTTTGGAAGAGCAGCAAGTGCCCTTAACTGCTGAGCCATTCCCTCAGTCTGAGACAGAATATTTTTTACTAGCATTTTCTTGTACTGCAAAGGAGAATCAATGAGTTACTTTCCCCAAACATTTTCAATTTACAATCAGTTGGATATACAAAATGCATTCAAAATGCAAACTCAGATACAAAAGGGCCCAAAAGAGGGTCAGATGCAGTTCGCACCTGCGTTAGTGCTATGCACTGTCATTACACACTGTCTCTGCCTAATATTTCTAAATAAATACATACTTTGTAAAAATAAAATAAAAAGCCAACAGTAAAAGTTTAATATGCACAGGAGTCAAAGCACTATAATATAGTTTGATATGTTAATCATATCATAATATGTCACAAATATTGCCATAAGGATAGAAAGCATATGGAACCCTGATTTGATGACCACGACCCCAGCTTAAGTGTCACTAATAGGTAAATCTGACGGTATAACAGGAAAGTGGTGGAACAGGTAGTTATCCTACACCATATACTCAAGAAAACATAGCAAGACCTTTTCTCAAAACCAGAAACCAGCTGAGCATGGTGGCGGTTTTGTAGCACTTGGGAGGCAGAGGCAAGAGAAATCACTGAGCTCTTCAAGCCAATCTGGGTTACAAAGCAAGATCCTATATCAAAACAAACAAACAAACAAACAATAACACACACACTCCTCCCCATCCCACAATCTATGTCAAAGGCTGGTGTGATAAGACAAAAAACCAAAACTGTGAAGATGTAAGACTTAGGTAAAGACAGAAACATAAAGTAAACCAGGGAAAAGACCCCAGGGCAGTAACTCTGAGTTATTTTGACATACTCAGAGTTGGGGAATAAGGACACTGCACATGTGAGCACTAAGGACCGGAATCTGAATTTCTCAGGAGTGTCTGAATGGAGTAGGTTAGGCTTGCTCTGGGACTACTGGGATGAACAGAAAGACACAATGCACTCTGCCCCTGCTGGGGTTCATCAACCACAGCTCCACTGCAGGCTATCCAGACATGAGGGGCAACTGCTACCTGTTCCATGGGGTTCCACCATACAAAGCTGACTAGAAAGAACAGTAGATAAAAAAAAAAAAAGAAAAAAAAAAAAAAAAAAAAAAAAGATGAGCAGAACAGGGGAGATTGCCTGGGTTCTAAAAGCCACAAAAAGCTGTGAGGAACTGAACGATTGTTCTTATTACCTGATTAAGAAAAGGATTGGTAGACTTGGAACAACTGAGGCTTATGTAGAAATAGGTTCTGACTAACTCCTGCTGGGGACAATGCCCTGGGTCCAGGCCTGCCAGATCTCTAGATGTCTTCTACTGCCCAAGGCAGAGCACAGCCTTACTCACCCAGTGTTTCCGATCCACGTCTTCATCTGCGTCCCACTTCCGAGTTAAGAAAGGGTGTTTTTTGCTTATTATTTCTCCTTCAAAGAAGGTTGTAAGAGTTGGATATTCCTATAGCAAAAGCAACAAGACATTAAACGTGCATTTCTGGTTTTTTTTTTTTGTTTGTAATATGCCTGGATCTAAACCCAGGGCTCCACACATGCTGAGTGATTTCCCTCCAACTAAGCTCTACAGACACACTGAATGAGCATTTTACCTCTGTTCTGCTAATGGAGCCTAGGACCTCAGGCTTCCCAAAGATGTATTTGCTCTCTTGCTTCCTGCGTATTCTTACCTCTCAGAGGTAACCAATCTTGCTATACTTTTTTCTAATACTTTGACAAGATCCCTGTTAGAGCCACTGATCTGCCAGCAGGCCGTGGACATACACCTGAATTTAGCTGCTTAGATAGTGAAGGGGCGGGCGCTAGGGTTTTGGTAGCTTTGCCAGAGCAAAGACCTTCTCTTTGACCTCACTGCTATGTTCTGGTCTCTTATGGGTGTTGTCTACTACAAGTAAACTCTGAGTTCTCTACAGTCAAAGCAGAGGACAAGTTAGGCTGTTTTCTGGGGTGTATCCCAGAAAAGGCCCCACAGTTGGTATCCAGAACTGAATCTCCCTTGACCTTGGGCCAACCCTTCATGGATCCTCAAGCTCCCTTGCCCCTCCCTCATTTATACCTTTTTTGTTTGTTTGTTTGTTTGAGATAGGGTCTCAGTATGTATCCTTGACTGGTCATGGACTCACAGAGATCAGCGTGTCTCTACCTCCCAAGTGTTAGAATTAAAGGCATGTGCCACCATACCTGGCTTTATATCTATTCTTGAAATTTCCAGGACTAGAAACATCTTTGGAAGAAATGTCTCAGATATGCTAGAAAAACATTTAATTCTGTCACCTGGATTAAGAACAATTTATATAGGAAAAATATGCAAACCATGTATGCAATGCAAAATTACAACCATTCATAAAGATGCCACCTCAAAAGTTGAGCTGTTATAGTTGTTAAGGAAAAAAAGGTGAGAGTGGAGAGGTGGCTTAGCAGTTGAGCATGTGCTGCTCCATCAGAGGTCCAGGTTCCATTGCCAGCACCTGCATAGTGGCTCTCAACTGTGTGTAACTCCAGTCCCAGGGGATCTGATGCCTTCCTTCTTCTGGTCTTGTAGCATCAGGTACACATGTGGTGCAAAGACATATATGTAGGAAAAACACCCTTATACTTTGAATAAATAAAACATTAAAATAGACCTACACTGATAGTTTTTTCACTTCTTTAAGTGCAAAGACCCTCTTAAACAACACTGTGCAGACGTGTGACTCCGGGACACATTGAAGAGGCCTGCTGTGACACTACTGCCACGGGTGCTTGTTATTATTAATTTGCAGTCCTGCATGGACTCCAGGACCTGGTGTGCACAACAGACAAGTGTTCTACCACTGAGCTACACCTAGAGTCTGTTCTTGTTCTTTTTTGTGTGTGAGCATGTGCATATATATGGGTGCGAAGGCTGGAAGCTGACATCGGGTGTTCTCCTTTACAGCTCTTGACCATTTCTTTTGAGATGGAGCTTACCAGCTGGTAGACAGGCTGGCAGTGAGTCTCAGGGATCTGTTAGTTTCCATCCGGGATGCACTAGGGTTACAGACATGCATGATCACGACCATCCTTTGTTTTTTTTTTTTTTTGTTTGTTTGTTTTTTTGTTTTTTCGAGACAGGGTTTCTCTGTGTATCCCTGGCTGTTCTGGAACTCACTCTGTAGACTAGGCTGGTCTGGAACTCAGAAATCCGCCTGCCTCTGCCTCCCAAGTGCTGGGATTAAAGGTGTGCGCCACCACTGTCCGCCCGTCCTTTGTTTTTTAAACACAGGTGCTGGGGATCTGAATTCAGGTCCTTAGCAGACATTTTACCTACAGAACCATCTACCCAGCTCCACATCCATCCCAAATATTTCATTTCTTTTTTTTTTTTTTAAAGATTTATTTATGCCGGGCGTTGGTGGCGTACACCTTTAATCCCAGCACTTGGGAGGCAGAGGCAGGTGGATTTCTGAGTTCGAGGCCAGCCTAGTCTACAGAGTGAGTTCCAGAACAGCCAGGGCTACACAGAGAAACCCTGTCTCGAAAAACCAAAAAAAAAAAAAAAAAAAAAATTATTTATTATTATATACAAATACACTGTAACTATCTTCAGACACACCAGAAGAGGGCGTCAGATATCATTACAGGTGGTTGTGAGTCACCGTGTGGTTGCTGGGATTTGAACTTAGGACCTTCGGAATTGCAGTCAGTGTGCCTACCCACTGAGCCATCTCACCAGCTCCCCTCCCACCCCATTCATATCTTAACAGTGAACTTAAAAATGTACAAATCTAACATCCTCCAAAACCTCAAACTCCTACACTAATAGTGCTGGGTTGGACTGAAGAAGTGAGATGGGAGATTTTCCTAAACGGAAATCTAATCTAAGTTAAAAACTACACTAATCCATCTTTGGCAAGGACTATATAAGCCAAAAAGTCCATAGAATGTTTTATTTTAAAGGTTACATACCCCTTACGACTTATTCATATGTGTATGGTGTTTTGCCTATACAGATGTCTGTGTGGCACATGTATACCTGGTACCTGCAGAGGCCAGAATAGAGTGCTGGATCTTCTGGAACTGTAGTTAAGGATGGTTGTGAGCTGCATGTTGGTGCTAGGAATCAAACCCCAGGCCTCTGAAGATCAGCTAGTACTCTTAACCACTGAGCCATCTCTCTAGCACCTTTCATATGTTTTGTTTATTTTATTCATTTTTGAGACAGGGTCTTATTGTATAGCTCTAGTTGGCCTGGAACTCACCAGTCTGGAATTGAACTCAAAGAGATCTGCTTGCCTCTGCCTCTCAGGGTTTGAGATTAAAAATGTGCACCACCATATCTGGCCTCCATGTATTTTAAACAGGAAGTTAAGATTATATTGTTTCTGAATTTTGAGCTTTAATACCATTTCAGAATCTCTACCTGTCTTAGTTAGTGTTATATTGCAACAGTATGAAGGTCATGGGGTCATGCAGTTCTAAGAGCTAAGACATCTTAAAAGGCCAGTTGAGTAACAACTGGGGATCCTTTAGAGGGCCAGGCATGCAAGATAAAGCACACTACAATTCTGTGCTGACTTCTTTGTTTGTTTTGTTTTTTTGAGACAGGGTTTCTCTGTGTAGCCCTGGCAGTCCTGGAACTCACTCTGTAGACCAGGCTGGTCTGGAACTCAGAAATCCACCTGCCTCTGCCTCCCAAGTGCTGGGATTAAAGGCGTGCGCCACCACCGCCTGGCTCTACTTTGTCTTTTTCAAGACAGGGTTTCTGGAACTCCCTCTATAGATTAGGCTAGCTGCAAATTCAGAGAGATCCACCTGCTTCTGTTTCCCAAGTGCTGGGATTAAAGGTGTACACCACCACCCCCTGGCTATTATTTTTTGATAGATGGTCTCTATTTTTTGATAGATGGGTAGCATAGAAGAATGAAGACTGGGCTAGCCTAGAACTCAAGATACCCACTTGCCTTCCAGATACAACTGATACTTTAATAGTCATGAGAAAGCATAAACAAACAACTAATGCAGTTATGAAACTCAATCAACTCATTATAGGTCTCTGTACAGGTTAGTTGTGGCTACAGCATAACAGACTCACAATTTGATAAGTTATCAGTTGCATATCTTTGTGACTAAACCAAAGCTCACAATGAATTATATACACTTTGTCCAGATGTGGAGCTGCATGCTTGTCATCCTAGTGCTCAGGCATCTAAGGCAGAAGGATCATGAGCTTGAGGCCAGTCTGGGCTACTATACTGCATTCTAAATAAGATAGGGCTGCAAAGCAATGTCTGCTTCAAACACGAGAGAGACCTGTACTATAAAAGGATAAAATACATGATGTGTTAAGTGTCTTTATAAAGCTGTAACATGTTACTAGAGAAGAAGCTCAAGCATTCTGTGGCCTGTTCTGGCCTTAAGCATCTCAGACCACAGACTACCCTTTACTAAGTTCCCCACAGAAGCATGACACAGTGTTGTACTTGAGCAGACTACTTTGGGAGGACATGGGCCTAGTAAAGCCTCTTTAACTACAAATCTGAGATTTGCCAGGAAAGATGCATCCCTGTGGGCTGGTCCCACTGCAAAGCCATGCTAGCACTCTGCCTGATCCAAGAGCTTCATCAGGGAAACTTGCTCTAGGAAGAGCTTTCAGCTGTCAGCACTTCTGCATACCGGTCCCAGATTTCTAGTGCTTCTTGCCATTTCTTAGCAGTTTCCTACAATTCAAGTGATTGGCTTTGGAGTCACTATTATAATGTTCTAAAATATAACACATTTTGTTAGTTTCTGGCTGCCTTATGAGTTTTTTCTCTTTTCTTTTTTTAATCTCCTTAAGACAAGGGTTTCTCTGTGTAGCCCTGGCTGTCCTGGAACTCACTTTGTAGATCAGGCTGGCTTCGAACCCATAAAGATCACCAGCCTCTGTCTCCCAAGAGCTGAGATTAAAGGTGTGTGCCACCACTGCCCAACCTGAGCATAGCCTGATTACTACATGTTTTCTCTTAGGGCAAATCAAAGCAGAGCCTCTCGCCTACCCCTTTTTTTCACTGCTACTTTCTGTCCTCTGATGGTTAAGTTTCCAGAGATGGGGAAGTTACCTTCTGTGCCAATAATAAACTTCCTAGGGAATCCTGATCCCAGCCTCTAGCAGATAAGACTACGACTGTGGGACATCAGAACAGCACTCCACATTTGAACCACACTCTTATTCACAAATTACTCTAACAATGTTCTCCACTTGGACAAGTTATCTGGTGAAGTAGCGAGGGGTTTTTCACTCTCCTTTAAGCAGAAGCTGAAAGAAAGACTTGAGAAACTAAGTTTACAAATCCAGAAAAGGGCTGAGTGAGGTTTACAAGCTCTGTTCAACCCAACCCAGTCCTGCTGGACATTCAGGACTACATGAAGCAATAAAGGCCCTGAGAGGCTGCAATAGGGCTGTGCCCAGCCACTCCTGGCAGGGAACTCACTGACAGTCAGGCGTCCTTTTTCTTTCTGTTTAGCCACTAATGGAAAGAAGGCTCTTCTCTACCTTCTAAATCTCAGAAGTCTTGAGGATTAGAAAGCTGGATGAGAGAACAGAATGCTTTATTTTTAGTCATCAGGCTGAAAACCAGACTCTTCTTTTTCACTGTCCCAATGAACCACACAATTTATTTATTTAATTTGGTTTTGAGACAGGGTTTCTCTGTATAGCTCTGGCTGTCCTGGAACTCATTCTCAGAAAGAGATCCACCTGCCTCTGCCTTCTTAGAGTTAAAGGCATATGGTACCACACCCAGCTAAACCACAGATTTAATTAACCTCAAAAATCTCTATCTCAAAGACTGTTAAATTCATGATAAAGGTGGAGGTTATACTATTTTTTCCTTTATTTGGGCATGTGCATGTATGCCAGAAGCTTGAGGATGTCTCCAGACTCCAGAGGAAGGTTTTGGATTCCATGAAGCTCAACAGTGGCTGTAAGCTGTCCACTGTGGGTTGGGGAAGAAAGTCGGGGTCATTTGCAAATGCTTTTAACTGCTGAATTATCTCTCTAGACTTTTTTTCTACCAAGATTTTTGTGTCTGTGAGAATGTGTACAGTTTTGTGTAGGTTTGTGTGCTTAAAGGAAAAAAGAAGGTATCAGACATTCTTTTCTATCACTTTCTACATATTTCTCTGAGACAGGGTCACCTCCTGTACCTAGAGTTGGTGTTTTCTTGGCTAGGCGGGAAGCCAACAAGCTCCAGTGATCCTTTGGTCTCTGCCTACGTTGGAGGTGAGTTTATAAAGGTGCACTGGAAGGCTGGGGAGATGGCTCAGTGGTTATGTAACACTGACTGCTTTTCTAGAAGTCCTGCATTTAAGTCCCACCACCTACATGGCAGCTCACAACCATGTATAACTGTGTCTGCATCTGTAGTTCCATGGGACCTGATGCCCTCTTCTGGTGTGCAAATGTAAATGCAAACAAAACACCAATATGTGTAAAATAAATCTTTTTTAAAAAAGTGCCCTGATGACAGCTTATTATGTGAGTGCTATGATTTGATATCTGGTTAGCATGCACTTTTAACTGCTGAGCCATCTCTCTAGTCTACATAATTTTTCTTAAAAATGAACACTGCCAGACATGATAGCACATAGCTATAATCTTAGCATTCCAGAGGTGGAGACAGGTAACTCGAGTTTGAGATCAACCTAGGCTTTTCTGACTCAAAGATCAATCATAAAATGACTAATCAGTCATGCTGTGATTTGTGAGGGCTGTGGGTGTAGCTCAGTGGTTAAATGGAGTGCATGCTGAGTCTTCATTTCCTCTACACTGAGGACCAAAGGGGAAAAATTGTGACTGTGTACATTTGCAAATGGACAATCAAAACTGCAGTGATTATGGTCCACATAATCAAAAGAATTACACCATGGGATGGCTGTCCTGGACTCTCTGTGCGGCTGAGCAGGCCACTCACTTGCCTATCCCAGATCTGGCAGGAAGCACTTACCTCTGTAAGGCCTTTAATCTTCAGGTACCCACAAAGGTAAGAGTTCCCAGTGTCCACGTGCTGTAAAGAAAAGACATGTTTACAAATGAGCCCCTAGGGTGCTTCAGAAATTCTGTAGGGCCAGTGGTCAGCATGCACCCAGCACAATCCAAGCCTCAGCCACCTTAGGTACCTTCAGTTTTGACTGACAGTGAAAATCATCTGGGGTTAGAGAAATGACTCAGTTGTTAAGAGCATTTACTGCTCTTCCAGAAGATCCAAGTTTAGTTGCCAGGACCCACATCAGGTGGTTTACAACCATTTGAACCTCTAGTCCTAGGGGATCCATCACCTTTTGGCCTTCATGGGCATGTGCATTCATATGCAGGCATACATATATATCCCAGGTCTCCTCACCCCCTTTGGCCTTCAAGATCTGCCTTCTGGAACTGCCTGTTTGTCATTTTCTGTACACTTCTCTCATTTGCAGATTGTACATTGTTATACACAATATACCTGTATTCCCAGAGCCATCACTAACCCTAAGTGTCTTGCTAGATCATTTCCATCTCTCTGCTACTCAGCCACTGGCTTGGGAGAGCTTTTCCTGTCCTCTTATTGACCCTAAGCATCAGCTTGAATTATTTCCTTATGAAATGAGCAGAACATTTAAGAACAACTGTTTTTGTTGTTTTTTCTTTTTTTTCTTTTTTTGGTTTTTCGAGACAGGGTTTCTCTGTATAGCCCTGGCTGTCCTGGAACTCACTCTGTAGACCAGGCTGGCCTGGAACTCAGAAATCCACCTGCCTCTGCTTCCCAAGTGCTAGGATTAAAGGCGTGTGCCACTACTGCCTGGCAAGAATAACATTTTATGAAGAGTTAGAAGGAACTAATTTTAATTATGAACTCGGATGCCACCCAAGATTTTGTGAATGTTGGTTTGGCCTACTTCATAAAGACTTTTTTCCTCCCAAAGACAGGGTATCACCATATAGTTGACTGGCTTCAACTCACAGAAATTCACCTGCCTCTGCCCCTCTAGTGCTGGGATTAAAAGTTTGTGCCACCATATCTGGCTTAGAGTTTTGGGCTTTTTGTGTTTTAATGCGTATGAGTGTTTTGCCCACATGTATGTTTCTTTCTCTTTTTAAACTTCTTTTTTAAAGATTTATTTTTTTTATGTATGTGAGTACACTGTTGCTGTCTACAGACACAGCAGAAGAAGGCATCAAATCCCATTACAAATGGTTGTAAGCCACCCTGTGGTTGCTGGGAATTGAACTCATGACCTCTAGAAGAATGGTCGGTGCTCTTAACCACTGAGCCATCTCTCTAGCCCCACATGTATGTTTCTGTACCACATGTATGCTTGATGCCTGTGAGGCCAGAAGATGACATTAGACCCCCTAGAACTGCAATTAGATATGGTTATGAGCTGCAATGTGTGTGTTGGGAATCAAACCCACGTTTTCTGGAAGAGAAGCAGAGCTCTTAGCTGCTGAGCTATTTCTGTAGCATCTGGACTTGAGTCCAAGACAGGTAGAAGGGGCACAGGAGATTTTAAGGCTTGGCAGCCACAGGGCATTAATCATTTAGACACTGTCAGATGCCTACTCAACAACCAACCTTTTTTTTTTTTTTCTTTTTTTTTTTTAGTTTTTTCGAGACAGGGTTTCTCTGTGTATCCCTGGCTGTCCTGGAAATCACTCTGTAGACCAGGCTGGCCATCGCCTGCCTCTGCCTCCCAAGTGCTGGAATTAAAGGCGTGTGCCACCACTGCCCAGCTAACAACTAACTTTTTTTTTTTTTAAAGATTTATTTATTATTATATGTAAGTACACTGTAGCTGTCTTCAGACACTCCAGAAGAGGGCGTCAGATCTCATTATGGGTGGTTGTGAGCCACCATGTGGTTGCTGGGATTTGAACTCGGGACCTTCGGAAGAGCAGTCAGTGCTTTTACCTGCTGAGCCATCTCTCCAGCCCCTCTAACAACTAACTTTTTAAGAAAAAAACAAAACAACAAAACAACAAAACAACAACAACAACAACAACAACAACAACCACATCAAAAAATCAGGCTAGCAGAACCTAGATTTTGTTTTGGTACCTAACCTGTTTATAAGACCTGGCCATTTTTAGTGGTATGGACCCCCAACACCTGTGAGTCATGGCTGCAGGGATGAGTGACTCCAATCTGGCCAATAAGAATTTAAGTGCTTCGGAAGAAGCACTAACATTTGAACGGGCATCTGTGGAACAAGAGTCTCTTCCTTTCTCTCATGGTGGGAATAACAACATGCAGCATTCAGTCTCAGGAGACTGAATACCAAGAGACCAGCAGGAGAAATAGACCAGGAAATGCTGAGGATGGCAGCCCAATAAGATAGATGGAACCAACCCATTACAGGACCTGGAGCCATATGCTAATGTCAGACAGTAGATCATTTATTGATCCTGTATACTTATTTCTGTAATTCTCTCTCTTTCTCTCTTTCTCTCTCTCTTTCTCTCTCTCTCTTTTTCTCTCTCTCTCCTTCCTTCCTTCCTTCCTTCCTTCTCTTCTTTTCTCCCCAAACAGGGCCTAATAGCTCAGGGAGGGTTTCAGCATTCATTACTTAAAGTGACTCTAATTATGATAAACTCTGAAACTGCTTATTAACTTCTGAAAGCAAAACAAAGCACAGAGGTACTTGGAGCATATGTGTTAAGTGAGGTTTCTAAGAAACTAAAAAAGTTTTATGGCACCTATCAAATTCTAAAAAAAAGATTTTATTCTTTTTAATTATATCTATGTCTATATGTGAGTATATGCACATAAAAGAAGCCAGTGTCACAGACTCCTGGAGCTGTAGTTACAAGTTGTGAGCTGCCAGACATGGGTGCTGGGAACTTGGGTCCTCTACAAGAACACTCTGTGCTCTTAACTGCTGAACCATCTCTCTCTAGCCCCACCTATCAGGTTTCCATCTCTAACACAAATCAAATATTAAGGTAGTTCTTACGAACTGTAATGAACCTATTTAGCCAGACGATGTCAGGACCAAAGCAATGAGGTTCCAATGAAGCCAAAAGGTCTGTCACATCTTGGTGCTGGCATCAGAGGTAATCCATGCAAAAAACTGCCAAAGTATTTCAGCATCTTCACTTGCTGGTCTTAGCACTGGAACTAGGTAACACAGCTGGTTCACTCACGTGATTCAGCAAAAATTTTTTATTAAAGACCACTCTGAACCTGAAACCTTAAATTCCACTTTCCTGGTTTTTTTTTTTTTTTTTTTTTTTGAGACAGGGCTTCTCTGTGTAGCCTTGGCTGTCCTGGACCTCACTCTGTAGACCAGGCTAGCCTCAAACTCAGAAATCCGCCTGTCTCTGCCTCCCAAGTGCTGGGATTAAGGGTGTGTGCCACCACTGCCCGGCTCACTTTTGTGGTTCTTATAGAACTCAATACGGTTAGTGGTTTTCAGAGCTAAAGGCTATCAGATGGGAGAAATACTTGCTAATAAGATTAAAAACTGAAGTGTACAATGCTTTACATTTGCATGCTTACCAATCAGAATTTCTATCTGGCCTCCATTCAACCACAACCTTCCCATTCTTCCCAAATTGATTTTGATGATGGGTGAACTAAAATCACCCTACATGCACACAGCTCTCACCAGTGAAGGGGCTGACATCTCAATGTGAAAGGTAACCAGGCAAATGTTTAGCAAGGAGGCCTCTCAGCACAGCTGTGTCTAACAGCCACTCTTTTAAAATACTCCTTTCACAGGGTCCTGGGCTTTACACTACTGGTGACTTATGGGATGGCATAGAGGGAAATAGTCATAGGACAGGGGGAAAAGATCTTGTTGGAACCTTGCATATATTTTTAGTAATTGTTATACTAGAATTTCGAAATAAAAGATGCTATGTGGGTTGCGACCCCCAAGGGGATCACTATAGGTATCCTGAATATCAGATATTTACAATTCATAACAGTAACAAAACTACAGTTATGAAGTAGCAACAAAATTTTATGGTTGGGGGTTAACACAATATGAGGAATTGTATTAAAGGTTGAGAACCAGTGTTCTAGGGTAGTTGAGACGACTCAGTGGTTATAGTGTTTGTTATGCAAGTATAAGAATCTGAATTTGGACTCTGAGTATACAAAAGAGCCAGGTGAGGTGGGGCACACCTGTAATTCCAGTGCTGGGGAGGCTCAGACAGGTCAGTCCCTGGAATTCCCTGGCAGTTAGTCTAGCCAATCAGTGAGTTCAGGTTCAGTGAGAGCCCCTGTGGAAAGCAATAGAGGAAGGCACCTAATATAGACTTCTGATCTGCAGGTGTATAAGCACATGGGCACTCGCAGGCATGTGTACACCCCTCCACACTGTTCTGAAAATACAGGAAAAGACATACAGCATCTTTTGAGACATTTCTATTAAGACTATGAGATACCATTTCATACCCACTGAGATGACTATCATCAAAAAAGTTTGTAAAGATGTGAAGAAGTTGGAGCCCTCACATGCTGCCAGAGGAAATATAAAATGGTGTAACCACTTTAAAAACCACTGGTAGTTTGCTAAAGTATTAAACCTAGAGATACTATAAACCCCAGAAATTCCATCTCTAGGTTATCTATATTTACTCACGAGAAACAAAACCATGTGCACATAAAAACTTGAATACAGCTGGGCTGGTAGTACATATATATAGTCCTAGTACTTGGGACAGTGGAAGTAGGAAGGCCACTTGGATTAGGGGTTCAAAACTAATCTAGGCAATATACAGAGATGCACACCTCAAAACCAAAAATCTGTATATGAATGTTCACAACAGCAGAAGTGATAATAGCCCCAAAGTAGAAATAACCTAAAAGTCTATCAGCTGATCAATGGCTAGACAAAATATAGGCAATATTTACAAAGAACAACAACATAAAGTAATGAAGAACTGACATGTGCTGAGACATGGGTGAGCCCTGAATATTTTCTATGTAGAGAAGCAGGTCATGAAAGGAAAACTACATGAGCCTATTTCTACAACATGTGCAGAATAAGTAAAAGATGAATCTAAGTTTTTTGTTTATTTTTGAGAATGGGTCTCATTCTGCCACCCAGATTCTGGCCTCAGGTTCTGAATTTTGGAATTGTAAGTGAATACTACCAAACCTGGTCTCTGAATAGATAAATCTGCAGAAAAAGATTAGCCTAGGATTGGTAAATGTGATGGCTGAGGTGTACAAAGGTTTCTTTTGGGGCAATAAAAATGTTCCAAACTCTGGTGATAGTTGTATAATTTTGTGAATATCCTAAAAACCATTAAGGGTACACCTTGCATAGGCAAACAGTACGGTATGTGGAGTATATCTTAACAAAAGTACTTAGAAGAACAAGCATGCATACTGTCATTGATTTTACTTCAGAGTTCATGCCTTTAACTGCCACATTATTCTGCTTCCTAAAAATAGTTTAAGTGAAAACAAGAAAATCAGGAAAGAAGAATTATGAAAGACAGAACTATTCTCAGAGGGCTAAGTCTAGAGACCAGTTAACATAACAGTTCCTATGTCCCCACCTGATCATAATAACAAGCTCACTGGCTGAGATTAGGGGAGCATTTCATGGCATGACCACCAACCATTCCCACCACTAGGCATTCCATATAAAGATGTGGGGCTACCTGATACCTATCAACCATGCCTCTGACTCAATCACTATTTCCACTGACTCACAAGGCCCCTGACAAGGTAGGGAACAACAGACAAATGATAGGAACAGACTTCCCTTGACACCTTATTGCTCTGGCAGCTACTAACCCATTATATCAGAAATCAGTAAATAGGCATAAATTCAGGGCCATTCCAAACATGATCTATGCAGAGAACTCACTTCCAGAATTTTATAATTAATTGAATGAATTAAAAACAAAAAGCCTAATTTTTTCATATTATAGTATCACATCTTGAGGAAAAAAATGATTATCACAGTAACAAGACTTGAAATAGCTCAGCCACAGCTTTCCAATGACAATACTGTAGTTCAAGACAGAGCTTTATGGGAAAAAATTACATTTAATAAGAGTATGGTTTTCCCAATCAAAAAGCTAAGAGAACTATTCCCACAAATGTTAAGAAAATAAAGAGCTGATGAGTGTGCTGCAGTGAGAAGGAGAGACACTCTCATGTCTTTGGAGTGGGAGATCTATTTGCTCAAAAGAATCCGAGATGGAAAATTAGAACAAAGGGTGGAGGACAGTGTACATGTTCACTATACATCTCCCTGGGGCAGCACACACCTCTAAACCTCTGGAAGGGCTTTCAAGATACAAGACTTAGGGACTACCTAGGAGAATGGCATTAGGAAAATGCACACAAGGTGGGACAGGGAATAGGTCTTCAGGCAGGCAGTCTAATATCTAGAAAGAACAGTATTGTAGAGAGGGGAGATGAAAGAGAAATATCTCCTCCCACCAATCTCCTTCAGTTGGGAAAAGCTTCAAGGGAGAAAGAGGTGGAGTTCTGGAAAAGAGAGGCCCAGAGCAGATGAAGCTGAAGTTTCAAAGTTGTTCAGGGACTGGCAGCCACCAGCCAGTACTCAGATATCCAGGTCAAATAGGGGGAGGTAAGTGGACACAAAACAAAACTGGGTTAGATTTCCCAGTACTTGGGCATCTGAGGCCGGGAGGAAACTCTGGAGCTATGTAGATAAAAATCAGCAACACTACAGCCAGCAATAGCAACTAGCTTGATCAAGGTGCGAGGTCTGGGGAGAGGCCAGGGGGACTGCCAGGGATGGGAAGTAGCCACAGCGTAGGGTAGGGTAAGAAACCTGGGGCAGGAAGCATAGTGTGAGCAGCATATGACTATGACCGTACTGACGCCCGGCTTTGGTACTGAAAGGCCCGGGGAGACAAGGTCTTAACACTAAGTGGTGCAACTGGAGATATTTGGGCGTGAGTACCGGGTCTTTGGGGAGCCTCAACCTCTGTGGGTTGTCTCGGCCAATGGAGGGAGGTTGCCCACCTCGCCCCCGTCAGCCGTGGGCTGAGTTCTCCTAAGGAGCAAGGTCCCCGGCACTCAGGATGGAGTTGGGGGGCGGGGGGCAGGGGAAAGCTTCATTCTGGGAGAATGTGACACTGGCCGCTACCGAGAGGTACTGAGTTTGGGGCAGCCAATGGAGAGTTTTTCAGGATCCGACAGGGACTGGTGGGAGGGCTGGCTGGCGTTGGGAGGACAGGACTCGGGAAGAACCGACCCAGGCTACAGGACGGCTAGTCATGGGGGTGCTTCCGGATCCCAAGCGGGCGAGTCAAAGGCTCCAAGTGTGGGACAGTCTTCGGGGTCTGTCGGAGGCTGGCCGCTACAGGCTCTGAGTCTAGGGGTGTCTTAGGGGTAGGGTTCGAGAGTGTGACATCAGCTGGGCAGGTCCCGGTGGGAGGCGCCGGGTGCAGGAGGCCCCGGCAGTGAGGGCCTGGTCTGCGGCTGAGGGCTCGAGGAGCCCAGGGCAGGCCCGGCCCGTGAGCGCCGCGAGGAGGCCCTCGGGCCCGGCCTTGCCGCCTGGCGCTCACCTGCAGCACCACCTCTACGTCGTACGAGTTCCCCTTGCTCTTCTGGTGGCCACGGAACTTGGAGCCGCTGTAGAGCAAGCTGGTGGCCACGCCGGGCTGCTGGGTGTTGATGGGCGGCGGCGGGATGAGTGAGGCCGCGGATGTGGCTGACGCACCAGCCGGCGGGGGACACTCGGTGCGGACCGGCATCGCGGGGTCCCCCGGAGCCAGGGCTGGGGGAGGGGGAAGGAACCGCCGCCGCCGCCGCGCGGGAGCCGAAGCTGCGGGGAGGGCGGACCCGGGCGCGCACGCGCGGGGGAGGGGCCGGGGAACCACCCGCCCGCTGCCGGCTGACCGAGCGCTCGTGTCGCCACCTGGACCCCGAGACCTGCAAGCAGGGCCTCCCTGTCCTGAGCTGGGTCCCCCTTCCCACTTGCCCTCGCGGGCGCACACTCACACACACACACGCACACACACACGCGCACACATTCACTCATACACACACACACGCGCGCGCACACACATACACTCACACACACACACACACGCGCGCACACACACACACTCACACACACACGCACAAACACACACACGCACACACACACACAAGCACACACACAAACACACACACTCTGCAGCTTCCAATTGGCGCGGGCGCGTCGGAGAGGCGGGAGCAAGCTCACGCGGCGCTTCTGCCCATTGGCGGACAGAGAAAGCACGTGGCGCAGTGCGCGAACGGCCCTCTGGGACTTGTAGTTTTCTTCCCGTGGCGCGGTATGGAGGGGGCGTGGCGAGCACGCTTATGATGCTGATTGACGGGGCGGGGGCGGGGCGCAGGGGGCGCGCGGCTGCGACGGCGCGCCGTAGGTGTCACGAGGAAGATGGCGGCGTGCTGAGGCGACTGAGGGCTTTGAACCCTTGGTGAGGGGTTTCCGTACAGAGCCCGCGAAGGGTTTAGGGATCTCTTCGCTCTATTCCTGTACTCTCTTTTCACGTATGTGTCCACCCAGGCCCTTGGGCACGATGTGGCGAATCTACCCCCGGCTGAGGGACCGGTGGCGCGGTCTCTTGGACCGGCCTCTCAGGGACCCCACCGTCTCAGTGTGGCCGGGGCCAGCTCTGCGGCCTCCGGCCCGGGCCTACGTCCCGCCAACAGGTGAGGCCCGGACATAATGTTACTTTTTGGTCAGGAGCCACGTCGGGCTCACCTGGTGTAAGGTTTGTGACGTGCAATGCGGGGTGACTGAGGCAGAGTTCAGGCCTATGAGAATATTTAGAGCAACAGAGTTCTCTTTTAATTTGAACAATGACATCCAAACCAGTGCGGGGGTGACCTCAGGGGACACAGCGTGTCCAGGATAAGAGATATTTGGTTCCTGAGGCTTGAGGCTTTTCTCAATTTCCTTTCTTCAGCTTCTTCTTCCTCCTCCTCCTCCTCCTCCTCCTCCTCCTCCTCCTCCTCCTCCTCCTCCTCCTCCTCCTTCT
>JADRCD010077680.1:0-17890 GCA_019843815.1 Montemys delectorum | reverse complement strand
CTCTCTCTCTCTCTCTCTCTCTCTCTCTCTCTCTCTCTTTCTTTCCCGAGACAGGGTTTCTCTGTGTAGCTCTGGCTGTCCTGGAACTCACTCTGTAGACCAGGCTGGCCTCGAACTCAGAGATCCTCCTATCTCTAGTTCCTGAGTGCTGGAATTAAAGGCATGCATCACCACCACCCAGCTTCAGGTTTTTTTCCTTTTATTTTCCTTTTAAAGAGAAGCAGGTGTCTTCGTTGATTTCAGAAAGGAAAATCTGGGCTTTCAATCCAGACTTCCAAGGTCACAGAGCAGACTGGTTGAGGCTATGGAGGCAAAGGCTGGCCTGACTGCGTTGTGTCCTCAGGACCCAGCACAAGACTTGGCACAGAGCAGGCAGGCCTTAAGTCTTCCACCCACACGCACTTCCTTAAGGGTTCGCAGGCCCTCTGTCCTAGTGCGGTGCCAGCCACAGCCTCTGCATTCTCTGCAGCCTTCTCTAAGTGGGAGTTTATGCCAGGCTTCTTTGACCTACTAAGGACTGAAAGAAGGTTATTTCATTGCTTCTGGGGAGAGATTTTATGAGTGAGGTTCACGTCAGTGAATGAAAAGTAGTGACGACCTCTCTGTTTGTTTTGTGTTGAGGGCATGTGGTCTCATCCGAATGATACCCAGCATCAAGTGCAGGATTCATTATGCTTCCTAAACAATAGTTTGCAATACATTGTGATATGGGAAGTATGAAGGACTTGAGAGATCACAAGGAGGAGTGTGTACAGGGTGATTGAAAGGGCATTTAAACTGGGGCTTGATAGATGAGTAAGAGTTTGGTGGGGAAAACAGGGTGTAACAGGTCGGGAGGCGATGACTGGGTGTTAGGGGCTTGCTGCAGCACCGCCTTCATTAGGCAGCAGTTCCATAGGCAGCTTGGCAATTGGCATAAGAGTACAGACCTGGGGTCTGTTGTTGGCTAAATTTCTGAGGTACTGTGGTCTTGTGTATGTACGATGTTGCTTTCTTTAGTGATCTGAACCATGAGATTGCCTTTAAGGATTCTTTAGGCTGTAAATTTCATAATTTTTCATTTTATTTAGTGTGTATATGTTGGTGTGTGCCCTTAGCATGCACATGGAGGCCAGAGGACAACTAGCAGGACTTGGTTGTTGCTTTCAGGGATTGAACTGAGGGTGTTGGGTTTAGTGGTCAGTGTTTTTACATAGTGAGCCATTTTAATGGCCCATAATTTTATATAAATGGGGAAGGAGATTGGATGCAACAGGGAGCTGGTATTTACTTATCAGGACACAAAGGCTTAAAAGCGGGCCAGGAAAAGCCAGTAAAGATGAAGGAAGAAGCTAAGTGTGGTGTCTCACACAGGTATCAGCTGCGTTAGAGCCCTAATAGGATCACTTGAGATCATGAGGGATGGGGAGGAGGAGAACAGGGCTTGACTTACATATATCTATCTCTCTGTGCCTCGCTCATTCATTAATACATTCCTCTTTTCTTTCACATTTGACTACCTACTATGTGCTAGATAATGCTAAGAGCCAACTGATAAGTCTGTAATACAAAAGAAAAGATGGCAGATCAAGCACCTCCATAATGGAAAGTAAAAAGCGTCCACTCGCTTAAATCGACCCTTTGCCTATTTAATGAACTCCTGAATGTGTTCCTTTGTTTATGCCGTGCCTCCCTAGGAAATGCTCTGCTCTCCGTGTCCTCATCAGGTGTGAGATATTTTTGTGTATCTCTGAAGTATGTAAATTATTAAGTCTTTCTTGGTTAAGAATCCAGTTGTCAAGGTTAGGAACGGACACACCATAGAAGATTGGAGGAGGAGGTTGGAGGAAGAGGAGGTAGTGCAGTGCAGAGACTTTTGTGAGGCCATTGCCATCCTCCTGCTGTTTTCTGCCCAGAGGAGGATGTAGTTTGGAGAAGCAGCATATGAGGTAAATTCCCAAAGAAATAAAAGCTTGAAGTCCTGTTCCTACCATTTACAAACTGCCTTCTGTCCAAGGCAGCTTCTCCAAGTTTCTGCCACTTCAGAGACATTATCTGCTTTGCCATTCTCATAGGAGTGTCAGGGACCAGACTGCTCCCTGATCTTGAAGCAAAGTTTTACTGGAACACAGCCACATTCTCATACATATTGTCTGCTTTCATTCTATTGGCCAGAGCAGCCTAGAGTAAGGACCTCTGCTCCATATGAGAAGCAGTTTGGAAACTAGTGCACTTATGTATTTGGCTGCAAGAATTTTTTTATTATATTTATTTATTTGTATATGCATGTATTTGGGCATACATGTGCCATGGTGTACATGTGGAGAGGAGAGGACAACTTCTGAGAGTTGGTGCTCTCTTCTACCTTTACATGGGTTTGGGAGATTAAACTTGGAGTCAGACTTACATGTAAGCACCTTTACCCATTGAGCCATCTCTGGCCCTGGCAGAATTTTAAACACCTTTATTAATATATAATTTACTTAAGGGGCTAGAGAGATGGCCCAGAGATTAAGAACACTTGTTTCTTTTACAGAGGAATGGGATCAGTTCCCAGCACCTATATAGTGACTCACAGCCATTTGTAACTCCAGTTCCAGGGCATCAGATACTCTCTTCCGAGCTCTGTGGGTACTAAGCACATGCGTAGCACACATACGTACAGTCAGGCAAAGCACTCACAGATGAGATAAAATGTAAAAAATCTAATATATATAATTCACTTAGCATACAGTACATTCCTTAGTGTATATTCAGTAATTTGAGTGATCATCACGGTCAGTTTAAGAACATTTTTATCATGGTAAAAAGTAGTCAGTAGCGAGTAGAGTGCTGGCTCAGTGCTTAAGAGCACTGGTTGCTCTTCCTAAGGACCTGGGTTCAGTTCCCAGCACCTACATGCTGCTCACAACCATCCGTAACTTCAGTCCCAGGGGACTGGCCTTGGGCACAAGGTGTGCACATTGTGGACAGACATACATGCAGGCAAAATACCTAAATACATTAAAAAAAAAAAAAAGGCAGCAAGTCCCTTTAGCACCATCCACCTGCCTAGCCATCTCCCCAGTCCTAGGCAACCAAATCTTTACTTCCTTAAAGATTTCCGTTTGGACATTGCGTTTTGTTGAGCTTGGGACTAGCCTTTTCCACTTAGTAACTGAGTGATGTTCTCAAGGTCTGTCTGTGTTAATCATACATATATCCATATTCCAGTCTTTTTATTGCTGAATAGCTTGTTGTAGAAATACACTTTTTACTTGTCCATTTATGGACATGTGAGTTGTTTCTACTCTGGTTATTATGAATGATGCTGATACAGGTATTTTGCATGGGTTTGTCTTTACCTTTCTTGGCTATATTTTCTAAGCTTAAAATTGCTGGATCAAATGGAAATTAGCTCATTAAGAAATAGTAAGATTGGGTTTTTTTGGTTTTTGGTTTTTTTTTTTAATTTCTTTGTTTTTGGTTTGTTTGCTTGTTTTTTGGCAGTGAGGGTTGTCAAGATAGAGTATTTTTCTGTATAGCCATAGCTGTCCTGGAACTAGCTTTGTAGACCAGGCTGGCCTCACACTACAGAGATCCATCTGCCTCTGCCTCTCAATTGTTGAGGTTAAATACCTGTGTCCCCACCTCCTAGCCCATAAGGTTGTTGGTTTTTTGTTTGTTTGTTTGGTTTTTCAAGACAGGGTTTCTCTGTGTAGCCCTGGCTGTCCTGGCACTCACTCTGTAGACCAGGCTGGCCTGGAACTCAGAAATCCGCCTGCCTCTGCCTCCCAAGTGCTGGGATTAAAGGCGTGCGCCACCACCGCCCGGCTGTTGTTTGTTTTTTAAGGTGGATACATTGTTTTAAATTTCTAGTACTAGTACATGAAGTCTCAAATTTCCTTATATCCTCACTAAAACTTGTTGTTGCCTGACTTTTCGATTATAGTCACCTCAAAGGGTGTGAGGTAGTATCTTAGTGTGGATTATTAATTATTATTAATTATTGAGTCTTTCTGTGTAGCTCTGGATGGCTTTGATCTCTATGTAGACCAGGTTGGCCTCAAACTGCCTACCTCTGCTTCCTCAGTGCTTTGATTAAGGGCATGCGCCACCATGCCTGGCCTCAGTTGGAGGCTTTCTTTATATGTTTATATTAGAAGAATTTTGATATCTGAAAACCATTAGTTAGAGCTGCCATAGGATTATAAAAGGTTAACTATTTTGAATTTAGCTTTAAGGTCCAAGACCCACCAGATGGCGCTATTTTAAAAGATAACAGTATTGTGATTGTATGATTAGCACAGATTCTTGGTGTAGTCTGGGAATTACAGTCCTGTGTCTTTAGGTTCTGAAAAGTGGGTGGCAGGCAGCTCCTAAACTGTGAGTGGTAGAATAACCACACAGAAACAAGAGGGATTTAAGAAGGAAGTGACACTGAAAACCACTTGTTCCTATATATGGACTTAAGCAGCGTCTCAGGAAAGAGAGACTAGAGGTTATTAATTTCTCATTCAGCACTCTTCTTATGAGCAGCTTTTTCAAAGTTGTTCTTTGCTGTTTTTTTTTCTTGTTTTCTTATGGCTGCCTCTTTGTTTTTCATTGTTTGTATATGTGTGTGGATATATGTGCTACATGTGCATGTGGAGGACAGAGAACGTCTTTATGGAGTCAATTCTTACCTTTGAAGCTTGTGTGGGATCTGGGATTGAATTTAGGCCATTGGGTCTGCATGACAAGTACATTTCCCTGCAGAGCCATCTTGCTGACCCTCTTCTTGTGTTTGAGACAGGGTTGCAGAATAGGCTAGGCTAAATGGCCAGCAAGCTGCAGGGATCTCCTGTTTCCACTTCTCCAGCACTGGTGTTGCAAGCATGCATGACTATTCTCTGGGTTTTTACATGGGTACAGGGAATGCAGCAAGTATTTCATCGGCTGAGCTTCAAGTAAGCCATTCTAACCCTGAAAATTGTTTCCTACACATCCCTTCCCAAGCAAATCAGTTAATGAGATTTAGTGACTGCTGCTTCTCATATGAACTCTTTTTTTTTTCCTTTTTTTTCTTTTTTTGGTATTTTTGAGACAGGATTTCTCTGTGTAGCCCTAGCTGACCTGGAACTCACTCTGTAGACCAGGCTGGCCTTGAACTCAGAAATCCACCTGCCTCTGCCTCCCAAGTGCTGGGATTAAAGACGAGCTCCACCACTGCCCGGCACATATGAACTCTTAACTGCTTGCTCAGAGGTCCTTTGCAACTCAAGATGAGATAAGGATTCCTCAGTCTGGATTCCCAGCATGCACATGTTCTTACCTTCACTGAAGTCGCTTGTTCATTTTGCTCTCACTAGACAGAACCTCTGGGGAGCACATCTCATCCCTATTCGTCCTTGAATGTGAGGACCAATAGGAAGACAGGTGTTTGCCCTGTGTCAGAACTTCAGAGTGAAAAGCCCTGTCTAAAGCCTTTGAGTATGAAGCCATTGTCTCTTGGGTTCTTTTGCCTTTCTACTGTCTTGTTTTCTGCCTGTCTTTATTTCCTCTCTATCTTACTATCCAGATTTTTAAATTCTTATTCAGATAGAGAGATAGCTCTGGCTAGCAGAGCATGTCAGAAGATGAAGGTTATAGGAAATTTTGCTGTTCTGGCAGCTTTGGGAGAGTTGGTCCTTCATAGTTAGTTTCTGTCCTTTCTCTGTCCCAGTCTCTTTCACTTATTTTTCAAGCCTATGCCAAGAATCATTCTCACTGACTTCTGCCTGGCCGGGCTTTTGCACGTTACCCAGTCTAGGCACCAGAAAGCACAGTGGATGTAGTGTACAACTTCAATCAGAGGTAGGAAAAGAGGCCTGTGGCCAGCCCACCAGGGTGGCCGGTAAAGTAGGGAAATTTAATGGTGGCAGAAACTTACCTATTTTGTTGTAGAATGTGTGCAATAGTAGAATGGTGTTATAGTTTCAGATGATATGGTCAGTTGTGTCATATTATCTCAATGGCCAGAGCTGATATTTCTTAGACTTATTCTTTTACAATTTTATATATACATATTGTCTTAGTCAGTGTTCTATTGCTGGGAAGAGACATCATGACCAAAGCAACTCTTATAAAAGAAGGTATTTAATGGGAAGCTTGCTTATAATTTCAAAGGGTTAGACCATTATCGTCATGGTAGAGAACATGGTGGCAGGCATGGTGCTGGAGAAGTAGCTGAGAGCTACATCTTGATCCATAGGCAGCAGGCAGAGAGAGAGAGATAGGGCCTGGCATAAACTTTTGAAACCTCAAAGCCCATCTCAAGGGTCACACCTTCTTCACAAGGGCCTCATTTCCTAATTGTTTCCAACAGTGCCACCAACTAGACCCACCAAGCAGGCATTCTTTGATAATATTTGATGCATATCTTTGATAACATTCTTCTCCATGATCCTTTTATTCCCTTCCCCTTGTACCTCCTTTTTCCAACAAGTCCTCTTATTTCCATATCACTTCTGGAGGTCTGATAACTTTATAAAAAAATTTAAAGTACATGAAGACAAGGATTTTTATATATATATATTTTTCCCCCCCGAGACAGGGTTTTTCTGAGTAGCCCTGGCTGTCCTGGTACTCACTCTGTAGACCAGGCTGGCCTCGAACTCAGAAATCCACCTGCCTCTGCCTCCCAAGTGCTGGGATTAAAGGCGTGCGCTACCACCGCCCGGCGGATTTTTATATCTTATTCATTATCAAACCCTCTCCAGTACCCTACCCCTACCTTGCACACATATGAAGTTTCTCTAAGTTCTTGTAATTCTAACAAAGATATATAAAACAGATAATCCCCCTTCTTGAAGGAAGTATTTGGAGTTCCTGTTGAATATACAAGCAAGCTGGTTAATTAAATAAATGAGTTAGAGAGATGTTTTTGTAAGCTTTATTTTCTGCCTGTCTATCACACATTTACATTCATGTATACATAAGCACACACGTTGGCTTCCTTCCTCAGAGGCATCTGCCTGAAAGGAGCCTCTAGTTCTATTCCATTCACAAACCAACTTTACATTCAAGTACATTGTGCTGGCCTGGGGGCAGCATGGGTGGGCAGACTGGCTACTAAGGCAGGTGTTGGAAGTTCTCAGGTCACAGTCTGAAGCTCCATTGGCTCTTGATCAGAGTTGTCTCCCTGCTTGGAGACTAGAAGAGGCATGCCATCAAGTCCTGTTCTTCCCTTGTCCTCGGAGAGTGGTGGTTCCCTTTCCAAGCTTTAATCAGAAGCTGTTGATTATACTGCAGATGGGGGCAGACCTTGAATGGTGATATGAAAATCAAGCCAGTCCATCAGCATTAGCAATAATGATACAAGTTGGTGCTGTCTCTGGAACCCTCTTGATGCTATTTTAAATTGACTCTGAAAAATCTGTCTTACAGAAAGGAAGAGGTTTTATCAAAGTGTCAGCATCTCACAAGGTGAAGGTAAGTGTCTGAAAAATCTGATTGCCTTTTGGTGAATGGTTGGGGCGTACTTTTGTCTCCAGCCAGATGATGATGGTACTTTTGTCAGCATGTCTTTGTGTGCACCAAGTTGGTTGCTAAACTACAGGAATGGTCATTCGAATCCACATTCCCTGAGGACTTTCATTTGATCTTTTAAGGTGGCTTTGAGATAAACCTGGACCACAGAAAGCTGAAAACTCCCCAAGCCAAGCTTTTTACCGTCCCCAGCGAGGCCCTGGCCATCGCAGTGGCCACGGAATGGGACTCTCAGCAGGATACCATCAAGTTCTACACCATGCACCTGGTAACAAACTTGTAGCAAGCAGACTTTTTTTTTTTTAAGATTTATTTATTTATTATATGTAAGTACACTAGCTGCCTTCAGACACACCAGAAGAGGGCGTCAGATCCCATTACAGATGGTTGTGAGCCACCATGTGGTTGCTGGGATTTGAACTCAGGACTTTCATAAGAGCAGTCAGTGCTCTTAACCGCTGAGCCATCTCTCTAGCCCCGCAAGCAGACTTTTATCATACAAACTTCCACCTGATGCTCCCCAAGCCTTCCTGGCAAAAATTTACAGTTCTTTCCATATTATGACAAGGCTCTGGGGTAGACAGGGCTCCTGTCTGCCTATTTGCAGCCACACTTTAACCATCTGTCACTGAACAGGCCAAGGTCTTTCCTTGCCTGGCCTGGCTGCTTGTAGTCCTCTCTACTTGGAGCACTAAGCTGAGTTGTGTGACTGGTTTTTAACCCCTGGTTTCAGGACAGAAGTTACCATTGATGACTCCCAGTGCTCCCCCCCCACCCCCATTCTATTTTATCCTTGTTCTTTGGTTGATTTTGGTTTTTGAGACAGTCTCTTGTCTCAGGCAGGCCTTGAACTTGATTTATATCTGCAAATGACCGTGAACTTCTAGCTCTACTGCCTGAGTGCTGAGATGATGGTTGTGTGTCTCCATGTCCTGTTTATGCAGTGCTGGGGATTGAGCCCAGGGTTTATGCATGCTAGGCAAACACTCCACGTCTCTGCCACATCTCTCATCTTTATTTTCTGTATCATTTTTAATTTTTTTGAAACAGTTTGTTTTGTTTTGTTTATGTTTATTCTGGCTGTCTTGGAATTTGCTCTGTAGAACAATCTGACCTCAAACTCACAGAAATCTGCCTGCCTCTGCCTCCCAAGTGCTGGGATTAAAGATGTGTGCTGCCTCACCTGAGCCCAGCCTTTATTTTTCTTTACAGCAGTTAGTCATTTGTTTCATCACCACTTAGTCTGTAGTGGTCTGTTTTCTGTTTACATGTTTATTACCCGTGTCTTTCATAGCTTGGCTAGTGACAGAGGAACAATAGCCATGGCTTTTTACTCAGTAGTTCCAGTTGGACGTATACACAGAGCTCAGTGAACATTGGTAGGGTACGGGACCGAGGCAGCCAAGATGGGTAAGGAAAGGAGGATGCTCCACAGTTAGCCCTTCAGTGGTCAGGTGCCATTGAGACCCCTGAAGCCCTGCCTCTGCAGCCTGTGATCCCTACTGTACTGCCCACCTTATGGTGCCATGGGTGACCAGCTGATACATGCATGTAGCCCTCATGGGGTTCTAAGGAAACACTGGGGCTAGGTGTTGTCATCCTACTCACTGCAGACCCAGGTGGGCCTCAACAGCATAGTCTGCTTCTTGACTATCTAGTGTAATCAGGGCGACAAGGCCACAAACTGAGGCCTCTTACTGATGAGCTAACACGAGGAAAATATCTCCATCCCAGTTCAGTCTGCCTGACTTGTTTTCTGAAGTGCCAAACAAGCTGGAAAGCTTCTCAGTTATTTTGAGTTTCATGCCTTTATTGTATTTGAGTATGTGGGCCTCTGTGGGCCTCAATTTTCACATCTCTGAAGAGGATAGCATCTGCCCCAAAGCATTGTTATGCAGGTTAGCCTGATAGTCATGTATGTGAAAATATATGAAGCCGCCGAAACTTTGAGGAAGTTCACTGCTCCAAGAAAGACCACTGTGAGAGTCCAATGAATCGGGTGAGCACAGTGGAGTTTGAAGACAGAGCCTGGTTTTCAGAGCCCCCCTCCACCCCCCCAGCAGATGGGCTGCTGCTGTGGCTGAGACGATGGCTCTACTGCATAGCTCTGCTGTGCTGTCAGATGTATGTCAGATGTAGTGTATGCATGCCTGAACCCCACAGGAGTGTGACAGAGCGGCTTCTACTTTTTCATTAAGACCACATTGTGCAACACATCCTTGGACAACCCAACCCAGCGAAACAAAGACCAGCTGATCCGGGCAGCTGTGAAGTTTCTAGATACTGACACCATCTGGTAAGTGACATTAGATAAACAGTCTTCTTGGGTGGTGTGAACTTCTTAGTCTATTTTGTGTCATTGTCCAAAGCATATCAGTGGGGAAAAAGGCAAGGCCTTTGTCATTATTTTGTAAGAGTGCAAGAAGGTAGCCCACTTGATATGACTGAACCCCAGGAGGAGAACTTCTCAGGCTATTCTAGCACAGGGTATCCCTTGGGCTGAGCTGAGATCCATAGAGAGGTATGCCATTCCCACAGGCTCCAGAATTATAGGACCCATTGACCAACCTCCAGCAGCACATTTGGCCCCCAATGTGTTCATATATTAGTATCCCTATCATTACAGGTGGCAGTAGTCTGGGGCCGGTCTCTCCCAATCCTGAATTCTCCCCTGTGTCTGCATTTGCTTGTTGGAGAGTGATGTTAAAGGAACATCAGAGAAACAGCTGCATGATCGCTCAGTACTGGGCCTGCTGGCCCCATTTCTCAGAGGCTTTGAGTCACCCCAGGGATGCCTGGGTGCTAGCATAGGTACTCTGGAAAGAAGGGAGTGGGAAAGCCTACTCTGTTTTTGCTAGGGAACAGTGACTTGCAGGGAACAGAGTTCATTCCGCTTCCCTTTGGTAAAGAAGGCTTCTTGAAAACTATGCAGGGTTCCAACAAGTAAACAAAGGCAGTTGGGACCAAGTTCTACCTGCCTCCACCCTTCAAGTCCAGGATTGGGTAGGGAGGAAAGGCTTCCTGCTCTGCTCTCAGCAGCCCAGCTTTTCTGTATACCCCTCTGCTTACAGAAAACTAGCTTTCTGTGATGCCCTAGGGTTCCCATCCATGAGACTGTGCAGGTTAGCTCCTATCAACTGACCCTTCTGTGTCTTCATCAAAATGAATTGTACCACCTGGTTCTGTGGTGATCCCCTTGGGTAAAAGAGCCACTCCAGGAGGTGGCTAGGCTCTTGGAAGTGTCAGTAGGCATTTGGTCCTTGGCCAGGAGCAGAGGTCTTAGAGGAACTGTCACTGAACTTCTAGCATGGCACTGTATCCAGTGGATATGGATCCCATTTTTATTGCAGATCTGCTTTTGAGTAGTACTAACATGGGCTAATTTGGACCTGTCAAGTACTTGGGAACTGGAAGATAGTGGATTGCAACTCAAGCTACAGTAAAATTCCCTGGAGGGCATGAAGAAACATATGGCTAGAACTGTAGAGGTTCTGCTTGTCATCAATGTGGGATTTATCTGAGAAAGTGTCCTGGTAATGAGCTTCTGAAGTGAGGCTAGAGCTGATGCTACTGCCCAAGTGGTTCCTTTACCCCTTGGCTAAACTCTGAGCACCATGGCTTTATGGGACAAGACTTAGGATGCTGGGTTGTTGGTGTAAAGTTTTTGCTTTTGCCCTTTGCATTTTCCTTTTCTGTCCCTCAATGAAGGAATTGTACTTTTTTATTAATGAAGGTGGTTTTTACAATGAATTAGCTACAGGGTGGAAGAGCCAGAGACATTAGTGGAACTTCAAAAGAATGAATGGGATCCCATCATAGAGTGGGCTGAGAAAAGGTAAGATGTGCTGCCCCACATGGAACGTTGAATAGACCTGGTATTGGGTTGGGTGCTGGGGTCAGGGCCACACAGTACACCTGAAATCTCAGGCTGCCTTCCTGAGCCAGAACTCTCCTGAGCTTGAACTCTCTCAGGTATTGAGAGGTAGGGGTTACCTTGTTAAACATGTTCCTCAAAATCATTTTGGTCGGGCTGGAGAGATGGCTCAGCGGTTAAAAGTACTGACTGCTCTTCCAGAGTCCTAAGTTCATTTCCCAGGAACCACATGGTGGCTCACAACCATCTGTAATGGGGATCCGATGCCCTCTTCTGGTGTGTCTGAAGACAGCTACAGGGTACTCTCATACATGAAGTAAATAAATAAATCTAAAAAAAAAATCATTTTGGTCATTGTGCCCCGAATAACTGCTACTGGGGTATACCATGACAAATGCAGGGGCAGCTCTAAGCCCCCAAGAAACACCGAAGGCCCCAGGCCTCTGGCCTCTAGCAGGTCTCTGAGCCTTGGCTTGCTTGACTTGAAGGCTGACAGCAAAGGTAAAGCCAGCAAACACTTAGCACTCAACTCAGGTAACAACTCAAATTATCTTTATTATCATTGCTATACTGCTAAGTAAAAGTGACTGTGTAAGATACACATGCACATAGACAGAGGCCAGGGTAGCTAGCTCCCTGCAGCACTGTGCACCGTGAACACTGTCTGTGATGTGTGGCCTCTGTGTAAGATGCACGTTCACACAGACAGAGGTCAGGGCAGCTCCCTGCAGCACTGTGAACACTGGTGACTGTGTAAGATACACGTGCACATAGACAGGTCAGGGCAGCTCCCTGCAGCACTGTGAACACTGTCTGTGACGTGTGGCCTCTAGGGATTGATAGTACTCAACACTTTCCTTAACACAAGACTCTAGTAAGTACAGAATTGGACAGATATTGAGAAGGTGGCAAAATAAATTAATTCAGCGTCAACTCTTTCTAAGTGAAATGGGGAAGGGGTGGTCCCCGTGGCTCTGCCTTGTCTGCAAGGTTTTGGAATATGTGCCTACATGATCTTTCTTCTGTTGTAACAATTTTCACAGAAATTATCACTTGTTACACATTTCCTGAGTCCTCACAATGACCCAGGCACCCTGAGGGGGCTATTTTTATGTATTTGTTTTGATTGTTTGAAATAGGGTCTCATGTAATCTAGGTTAGCCTCAAACCCACTATGTAGGCACCAGTGGCCTTCTGCCTGTAATCATCCTGCCTCAGCCTTCTAGTGCTGTGATCATAGGTGTGCACCTCCATGCACTGCCGTCCTGAGAGAAGCACATATGCCATATCTGTTGGTTTGGTTTGTTTTTTTGCTTCTAGTTAAAAGTTAGACTGCTTTTGAGAGACAGTGTGCCAGAGACATGCCTTTCCCTTTAGGTATGGTATGGAGATCGGCTCCTCCACCAGCATAATGGGACCCAGCATCCCTACCCAGACCCGAGAGGTGCTTACCAGCCACTTGTCCTCTTACAACATGTGGGCCCTGCAAGGTACAGTTTGGGCTTTGTGGGCCTGGAGGGTTGGGTACATAGTGACACATCCCTCTTGAGTACTCTGAGCATGGAGGCTGGTTGGCTCTGATGACCAAACCTTTTACTTAGTTCTCCAGGGTCACACAGCCTCCAGGAAAAGTCTTGACTTTGTGTATCATTAGTTTGGACCCATATGGCCATCTTTAAACCAATCATGAGTTTAAAGTGAATGAGGCCTGGGGGAAGGATACTCTAATTAACTAGGTTCAGGTCATAAACCTATCCAGGAAAAGACAGAGGTGGGTTACCCCAAGAAAAGGAATAGTATTCGGCAGGAGAGTGTGTCAAGCTCAGGTGGGTCTTAGGATGGTGCCCCCTACCCCATTCCATGAGGGAATAGAAACTGACCGTCAGTAGGCTGTAAGTTCTGACTGGGCTTGTGTCCCCTGCCCCTAGGGATTGAGTTTGTGGTAGCCCAGCTCAAATCCATGTTGCTGACTTTGGGCCTGATTGACTTGCGCCTGACTGTGGAACAAGCTGTGCTTCTATCACGCCTGGAGGAAGAGTACCAGGTAGGTTCTGGTCTCAGTCCCACCTTAACCCTTTCTGATTCAGATTCACTGAATTTTATTACTTTGTACATGTAAAAAAAAAATCAAACTAAAGAACAATAAAGGTTTACGTGTTGTTGCTCAGGCTAAGGGTGTGTGGCTCAGTGACAGAGACTAGCCTAGGATGCTCTGGGCCCTGGGTTCCATCATCAGCACCACACACACACACAAACACACACACACATATACCCATGCATGTGAAAGGTTTCAGAATTGTTTAATACTCTACTTGCCTCTCAACTCCTCTTTAACATCTTGGTCAGGTAGGACTTGTATTTATCCACATTTTATAAAAGAATAAACTGGAGTGTTAGACTGCGCTTCTGGAGAACGTTACACTGAGGTTTACACCCGTGTCTGTGTTGCCAGGCCTAGGCCACCATGTGCACTTGGAGGCTCATGGGCAGATAAAGGTATTTGGGCCTCCTCTGTCCTACTTGGTGCTCCTGATATTTCTCCTCAATGGCAGAGGAGCCAAGTAGCAGCTGCTACTTGCACATACATTTGATTTAGGGGGCAGGAAAACAGCTTTTCCATGCTGCTGTTCACAATTTTGGTTTTGGCTTGTCTTTGTTTTGCTTTGTTGAGAGAGAGTCCCATGTAGTCTAGACCAGCCTTGGGCTCATTGTGTATCTGAGCCTAATCATGAACTTCTGATCTTCCTGCCTCAGCCTCACTGATGCTGGGATTATGGATGTATGTCAAAATGGCTGCTTATTTATATTTTTTACTTTGACTTTTCTGAGACAAGCCTTGCTATATAGTCCTGACTGGTCTGAAACTCACTGTGTAACTAGCCTAGCCTGGAACATCTGAAGATGCTCCTCCCTTTGCTTCCTGAGGTGCCACTATGCCTGGCTTTTGTTTGTTTTCTCATTTTTTTCATTATTTTTATTCCCTCTTCTCTCTCTCTCTCTCTCCCTCTCTCTCTCCCTCTCCCTCTCCCTCTCCCTCTCTCTGTATGTGTTCACATTTATGTGGTGCATATGCACGTAAAGATACATGTGTGTGAATTCTGGTAGAGGCTGACATGATGTATCTAACTCATTTATTCTCTACCTGAGTATTGAGCCGGAGTCTCTTGCTTGAACCCAAAGTTCACTAATTTGGCTAGTTAAGTTGCTTTGGAGAATCTGCCTCTGGAGAGCTAGGATTATAGGTAGGCTGCTATACCATACCCACTTGGGTTTTATGTGGTTGCTGGGATCTGAACTTGGATCTTCATCCTTGTGCAGCACGTGCTATGCCATCTCCTCAGCCACTGTTGCATCATTAACACTGAGAACTTAGTGTTTCTTGTAGTCCACAGGGTGCTGCTATTAGTCCAACCTCAGAAGGTTAATGTTATTAGGAGTTGGTTTCTTTGGGATTAAAAACCTTTTTGGAATATTTAATATTTTCCTTGGAAAAATGCCAGGGGCAACCTATTTCTATACAGCACAGGAGAGTCATTCACTGACGTCAGGCCATTTCATGAGAAGGACTGATGTCAGCTGTTAGGACTATAAGGTTGGTACAAAACCAGGAAACCTAGCCTCTGGTTTGGACTCTACTTTTGGCTATAGAATTCAAGCCAGGTGATCCTCTGAACTTTGGATTTGATCCTGCACAAAAGGAGGAATGACGTGGAATGAAGGTGAAATATATTTCAGATAATGTATTTCAGCTGTTCAAATGGAGACCAAGCAACCAGAAATGCAGGTAGCTTGTATGGCCTGAAATATTTTGTATTCCCTGGTGATCTGGCCAGGCCTGCTGGACTCCTTCAGAGAGAGGCTAGCAGAGTGGGTTTGGAACACTCATGTCTGCAAGGCACGGTGGGTTCAGAGCTCCTCCCTCTTGTCACAGTTCTGAGAGGGTCTATAGATGGTGTCCTGTGTGCTGCAGAGAATCACTGCTGTTCTGCTGCTCCTAAGGGCTCAGAACAAAGTTACTTGTGGTCTGGCTTCATTTATTTACTGCATCTCCATAGTAGTGCCTACAGTCTTGGACACTGAGATATACAACTCATAGAGGATGACAATTTTCAGGCTGATCTTAATGTAAGATAAAGGATCACAATGGGCAGCCCCTAAGTTGGGATATGTTCCTCCCAGACTATCTAAGCCCCAGAGAGCAAAAAAGCCAGCCCCAGCTTTCTGGAGTTATTACCAGATGGCCTACAATAGGTTTGGTAGGATCATGGCTCACCACCCTTAGCCCAGTGATGGGAATGAAATGTGATTCAGGTCACCAGGCAAGACTACTCACCCAGAAACTTGTTTTTACCTCTCCTTAGATCCAGAAGTGGGGCAACATTGAGTGGGCTCACGACTATGAGCTCCAGGAGCTGCGGGCTCGCACTGCCGCTGGCACCCTTTTTGTCCACCTCTGTTCAGAAAGCTCTACAGTAAAGCACAAGCTCCTGCAAGAGTGAGGCCTGGGGTGCACAGGCTGTCTGGAAGGAATTGCGCAGACACAGGCTCCCTGATGTGGGCCTCCTTGGCTGTTGGACCTCTGGATCCAGTGATGCTCTGTTGGCCGGTACCTGTGGGCTCCCCCAGCCTGTACTTGGGTCTTCCCTGACCTGTGTGGGTTGACCTTATAAAGATGCATCCTGGGAAGCCCTGGAGACACAATATGCCTGACTTGTGGTCAGACAGCTTCCGATACAGGCGCCCTTGGCCTGACCAATAGTGAGGGAGGGAGACAAGTGGTATAAGGACTTTCTCTTGACCCTGATTTTATTAAATATTTTTTCATTCTGGAAATATATCAAGCCTCATTTTTATTTGAGCCTTAGCATTTGTCCATTCTTGTTTTATCTGAGCTCTGTCACCTTTATTACATCTTCTACTAATGGCTGGGAACCTCATGGAGAGGGCTGGGAACCTCATGGAGAGGGCAGGAAACCAGCACATCATCATATGCAGCCCTTTTCCGTCTTCCCCCCCTGGCTTTTCATCAAATGATCTTCCCCCACTCCGGCCCTCCCCCTGAGTCAGGGTTTCTCTGTGTAGCCCTGGCTGACCTGGAACTTACTCTGTAGACCAGGCTGGCCTTGAACTCAGAAATCCGCCTGCCTCTGCCTCTCAAGTGCTGGGATTAAAGGTGTGCGCCACCACCACCTGGCTCAAATGATCTTTTGAAAGTGAATTTTGGTCTAAGCAGTTGCTTACTATTTGTTCTTCCTATTCTTTTTTTTTTTTTTTTTGTTCTTCCTATTCTTTTTAAAAAAAGAATTTTACTGGGCTGGCGAGATGGCTCAGCGGGTAAGAGCACTGACTGCTCTTCCGAAGGTCCTGAGTTCAGATCCCAGCAACCACATGGTGGCTCACAACCACCCATAATGAGATCTGATGCCCTCTTCTGGTGCGTCTGAAGACAGCTACAGTGTATTACGGAGCCGTCCTGAGTTCAATTCCCAGCAACTGCATGATGGCTCACGGCCATCTGTACAGCTACAGTGTACTCATACACATAAAATAAATAAATCTTTAAAAAAAAAAAATTTTACTCTTAAAAATATGTTGTTTTGGGGCTGGAGAGATGGCTCAGCAGTTAAGAGCACTGATTGCTCTTCCAGAGGTTCTGAGTTCAAGTCCCAGAAACCACATGGTGGATCACAACCATCTGTAATAGGATCCGATGCCCTCTTCTGGTGTGTCTGAAGAGAGCAATGATGTACTCATATATATATATAAAATGAACAAATCTAAGAAAGAGAGAAAGAAAGAGAGAAAGAAAGAAAGAAGGAAGGAAAGAAGGAAGGAAGGAAGGAAGGAAAGTAGGAAGGTAGGAAGGTAGGTAGGTAGGTATGTACCACCACACCTAGCATTTTTTTTTAAATGTTGTTTCTGGCACTGGTGGCACATGCCATTAATATCTCTCATGCATGATGGGAGGGTTCATCCAGCTGCCCCCTCCCTAAGACTACATAAGCAGTTAGCGATTGCTGGAGTAAGTGGACAACTCTACTGCAAGTAAGCCTAAGATTCTCATTGGTTCTCCAGGATAGACTGGGTGGAATTGCTTTTTTGGTTTGTCATTATCTGGAATGAGTAGTAGACTCTTTGGAAAGTCACATTACTTGGTGCCCCAAGTATATGTATACATGACAGAACCAAATATGAGCCTAAGAGGAGCATCTGCAGCTGAGACTGAGCCACCTGAGGGTGGAGGTCAGTCCCTGTGTGGCAGATGTTGTGTGGCTCCTGCTAAGGGTAATAAGACCTAGAGTTGAAGTGGAAACAGCCAAAGGTAGAGAGAGGCTCCTTGTGTGTGTGTGTGTGTGTGTGTGTGCGCGCGCGCGCATGTGTGCGCGTGTGTGCATGTATGTGTGTGTGTGCGTGTATGTGTGTGTGCGTGTATGTGTGTGTGCGTGTGTGTGTGCATGTATGTGTGTGTGTGCATGTATGTGTATGTGTGTGCGTGTATGTGTGTGTGCGTGTATACATGTATGTGTGTGTGTGTGCGTGTGGGGGGGG
>JADRCD010077679.1:0-17158 GCA_019843815.1 Montemys delectorum | reverse complement strand
TATGATCTGATCACAGGTTCCTCTCCTTTGTTTCCTCCACAATTCTCTCCACTTTACCACCTGTTCAACTTTGAGCCTTCTTTCTCTCTCTTGTGTAGACAAGTAGTCAAATTAAAAATATGCAAGCCAGAATTAAACAGAACAAAGAGAAAAAACCCAAAACAAAGTAAAACAGTTGACACATACACATGCACACACACACCATGAAAACATATATTTGGAAACTGAAATATATAAACAAAAGATCAGTAATGTAATAATACAATGTTCAATTAAAGTGTCATGAAACAAAATATCTCCAAGAGTGCCAGTGCACAAATTTTCATTGCTCCTCCTGTTCTCTTCTCCCTCTGCATGTACCCTCCTGGATTAACTCCTCAGTTCCAATTTCACCAGAAGGCCGTAACATTTGCCTCATTGGTGGCTGGCTGAGCATTTCCCATTGTCACCATACAAGCCAAGCTGGTTTAGTGAGTTCATTTCTGGTCATTTTGTGTGTCTACCTATCTTTCAAAGTACATGCCACTATCCAGACACACTATTTGATAATAATGTTACCTAGCTGAATGTTATCAAGTCATGCTGTCCTTCCTGCCCCCCTGCTCCTAGAGGAAAAGTGCCTCCAGTGAAAGGCTGGTCAAAGTAAAAGGCAGCAGAGGTTAGAGTTCAAGATCTGTTGGCCATGAAGGCCCTGCACAGTGATGGCATCAGAGTCTCTTTATGACTAAATTTATATGTTCCAGGGGAAGAAGTGTATGTGAGCATAAAAGCAAAAGGTGATTAAGGAGCCTCCATAGAAAAGATAATAACATGCAATCATGAATACCTGTCTTCCAAAAGACTTACTGAGTATCCAGTATATGCCAGGCACTGTTCTGGGTGCTGCTTCCCATGCTAGCAGTCATCAGGAGTCTGATCACCAGGCAGTGCACAGCTTTCCACAACATAATCCCTATGCCTAACACATTGCTCTGTGCACACTGGGCATTTAGAACATGTCAAGTGATCAACTATGAAAAGATCTCTCTGGACCCTAGTGCTCTGTGCTGGAGCTGAACGGCTGGGACCTGTGGCAACCCTGAATGGAAATGGCTGGCCACAACAGACTGTGGAGGCTCCTAGTGGTCAATGACATTCAAATGGTAGTTGAGCCCAACCCTCACCTTTTCCAGGCTGCTCAAATGGCTGAAGCCTGTGTGCTGGACTAGAAGCGTCCACCCTTCACCTGCTATTCTGAAACATTCTGGGCCTCCATAAGGGTTTTCAGAGGAGTGTCCTAGCTGGCCCAATTTATGGATAAAGTCCAGTCCACTCTGTGGCTTACAGGGTTCACTAAGCATCTCATTTGTTTTCCTAAGATCCTAGTGGACTTGCTGAAACTGAACCCTTGCTGTCTTCAAGATGCTGAAATCCATGTTTGCTGTGGGAGTGATCCCAGGTCTTAGTGTTCCTATCTGTTCACATCAGAGATTCAAGGTTAGAGGTGGGCTGAGTACTTCTGGTAGAGGGTGGTCAGAGTGAGGGAGGGGTAGAGATTCCCAGGCTGGCCTAACTTAGAAGAGTTCAGCCTGTCTGTGGCCCTCCTCTCTAGAGTCTGCAGATACATTCACCTTCCAGGAACTTAAATTAGTTCCACCATTGGGATTGTACTGCTGAATCAATGACTCTTCCAAGCAGGCTAGGGTCCTTCTGTCTGACTCCTTACCACTTCCTCATGGTTCATTTTACAGGTACTTGAATAAATGTGACTTTGGTCTCCATCTACCTGACAATCATAACCTCAGGGAAGTACCCAAAGAACAGGGCAAACAACTCCTTACCTCCCCTTCCCAGGCCGAGGCACCCTCCATCTCAGGCTATGCCTTCACAGTGGCGCCCATCTGGGGATTTTTTGGGATGTTGTAGGACTGGAGACATCTGACTACCTTGGAACATAGAGTAGAGGTCTGACAGAAAGATTAGCCCAGTGCTCAGGTGTGAAGGGCTCCCCTGCTCTTGTGGTCATGACTGGGACCAGGTGTAAGCAGATGGTGGTGAGTAGAGTGTGTAACAGAGGGATCTCAGCCTACCCATTCTATCTGTTGCATCTGTTCTCTTTGGCTGTTGAAACCCTCTGAAAAGAGCTTGTCCTCCCAGACAAGTGAATGGAAATACAGTGCTGGTTTCCTGTCTGGAAGCACAGGAACAACCTGGAAGGCATCCAAGTGGGGTAAAGTGAGCAGCCTGGCCCAGTGAAGGGAGACTGTCAGGTCTGGGCACCTATACGTACACACTGACCCACCCTCTTTCTGTCCAATTTGGGTCCCTCTGGCCTCTAATGCCCTCCTTTCTCTGCTCTGAACAGAAGCAAAGACATCCGTTTCCTTAGGCCTGCAGCCTATCCTGGTCTGCTATGGCCCTGTTCCCAAGCACCCGCCTTCTTGCCCCCACCCCTCACTCTGGTTCTCTTGCTGCCTGTCTTCTCCTTTAACAGGCATTTGATTGTCTCATCTCTGGGTTTGGTGTTGATGTGCAATCTTCCACTGGAAATTGCCATTGTCCTACAAGACCAGGGCAGCTTTGAACTACAATACCAGGGCATTGTAGGTCATCCCAGCCATGAAACTCAGAACCAGGATATGTTTTCTTGCTCAAGTCACCAAAGACACAGTATTTTTAGAATATGCAATTGAACTGGTGCCCCAGGATAAGACTAACACTCCCACACTTGCACACTTTAAAGATCCCTACCCAGGCAAAGGACGTAGGTCAGAGACAAATATTAGTCATCACGGAAAGCTGGCTTTGGTCTCTTCAGCACTGTCCCTCATCTGAATGAAGAGTAGGGAACAGATGTGTGAGTTCCCAGGGCTCATCTAGTTGTACCCTCTTCCATATCCTCCCCATGTTACCCACCCCTGTCCCAAGTGCCACCTTTAAGTTAGGAAGACGGAAGAGAAGGATGAAATGAGGAATTTCTGCTGAGGACAGGAACCACAGCGTTGCTATCTCTGGAGGTTTCTCCTAGAAGCTCCTGAGGGAAAGGGTGTCAATAAGAAGCTTAGGAGTACAGCCTGCTGTAGAAGAGGCGAGAGACTGGGTCAGAGGTGGGTCTAGATCTTAAATGTACTGTATCTCATAGGCTACCACAGGAGGCATAGGAAGATCTCCAACTTCTGTGTGTCTTAGCATCCATATACTCATAACTTTCAGCCATCCTATCAGTGATCAAATAGGAGATGAGGAAAGTAACAGGAGTGGTCAAAGTGACCCAGCTGGAGGGATGTCATGGCCTGTCATGAGAAAGATTGTGACTACCAGATGGGTATTACTCCAGTAGTGCGCTTTAACTCCTAGAGTCTGTAAAATGATGCAGATACAGCAGGACTATCTGCATTGCTGAACACTGGATGTCCATGCAGCCTTTAATAAATCACTCATGTGTAGCAGAGGAATAGGAAATATTGCTGCAGTTGCTGGTCACAGTGGTCTTCTTTCATGCTGAGAAAAGTGGGTTCAGTTAGTGCTCTCTGTTAAGGTTCAGAAAAAATAGTTTGAAAAGCTGTCTCCTGAAAATACAAGGTGAAATTTGGTGTGGAGAAGCCAGAAATCTCACACACGCTGGACTGTCAGGGGTGCAGAATCCAGTAAGTGTTTTGAGCCATAATGGTGCAGAGGTTGTTAAGGCTGGTTATTGACTGACTAGTTTGAAAATTAACCCAATGCTTGATGAATATATATGGACATATTTTGAGATAATAATGCAGTAGTCCTTTGATAGCTGCCAGGATTCATTCAAAGACCATTCCTCACCCACAAACACCAAAACCTATAAATGCTCAGGTCCTCATCTAAAGTGTAAAGTGCTCACTCTCATGCATGCTTGCTCTTTTCTTCCTTCCTTCCCTCCTTTCATCTTTTCTGTGCTGGGGAGAGAACTTAGGGTTTTATATTAGGTTCTGCCCCCAAACCCTGGTACTTTAGTTTTCTACATACTAGGCATGAATCATACTAATGTGTTACATCTCCAGACCTGCCTGCTGTGTCACAAATATTGGGAGTACATGTATCTGGCACACATGTGCATGTGTGTCCATGCTTGGGCACCCCACCCCAATCGCATGAAAGTAATATCCTTCCCTATATCTTCTAAGTAGTTTTGGTTTGAAGTCTATGTTGTTAGATACAAAAAATAGCTACAAGTGCTTGTTTCTTGGGCCCATTTGCTTGGACTACTTTTTCCATCCTGTTTCTCTAAAGTGATATTTGTTTTGAGGTATGTTTTGTGTGTGCAGCAGAAAACAGGAATCCTGCTCTGTTCTCCAGTATGTTAGTACTTGTGTATTTTTGAGGATATTGAGCCCATGGATATTGAAAGTTATTAGTGAAAAGTGTTTACTACTTTCCACTATTTTGTTGTTGTTTCATGGGTCATTTCTCCTCCTTCCTTTTAACTATTGTAGGATTATTCATTCCTTCTGTCCTTTTGGGTATAGTTATCCTTCACTTTAGGCTGAATTTTTTTTCTAGTTCCATTTGTAGAGCTTGATTGAAATTATTTAAGTTTGTTTTTAATGAAATGTTTTTTTTCCTGTCAATTGTGATGGATAGTTTTGTTTGGTAGAGTTGTCCGTGCTGGCATATGTAGCCTTTTAGAGTTTATAGAACATCCATCTAGGTTCTTCTGCCTTTTAGATTATTCCTTGTAAAGTCAGGCATTAGCCAAATGGGCCCACTTTAAGTGACTGGATCTTTTTTCTCTTGTAGCTTTTAATATAATTTCTTTGCTCTATACTTTAGTGTTTGGATCATTATGTGTCATGGGGGAATTTCTATTCTGATCCTATCTATATGATGTTCTGTATGTTCCTTCTTTAGATTGGGAAAATTCTTTCTTGATTTTGTTAAAAATATTTTCTGTGACTTTGACCTGGATTTCTTCCTTCTCTATAGCTACTACTATTTATAGATTTGGGCTTTTCATAGTGTCCCAGATTTTTTGGACGTTTTGAGCCTGAATTTTTTTTTTATTCATCCTGACTTTTTCATTTCCAGTTTTATTTTAGTTTGTGTTTCCTTTGTGATTCTGTTTCTTTGTTGAATTCTACTTTCATGTCTTGGACTGTTTTTATCATTTCATTCAATAGTGTTTTGAGGTCTTTGTTTATTTGTATGTTGGGTTAGTTTTTGTACTTATTTTTTTTTTTGGATTTTTTTAAAATTTACATTTCAATTGTTTTCCCATTTCCAGGTCTCCCCTTTGGAAACTTCCTATCCCATTTCCCCTCCTCCTGCCTCTACAAGGGTGCTCCCTTACCCACTCAACCACTCCCGTCTTAATGCCCTGGCATTCTCTACACTGTGGCATCGAACACCCTCAAGCTGAAGGGCTGCTCATTCCACTGACAAGGCCATTCTCAGTCAAATATGTGGCTGAAACCATGGGTTCCTCCATGTGTAATCTTTGGTTGGTGGTCCAGACCCTGGGTATTCCAGGGGGTCTGGATAATTGACACTGATGCTCCACCCATGGGGCTGCAAATGTCCTTAGCACCTTCAGTCTCTTCTCCAACTCCTACATCAGGAACCCTCTCCCAGTCCAGTGGTTGGCTTTGAGCATATGCCTCTGTGTTTGTCAGACTGTCAAAACCTCCTGTATGCAAGCACTTCCCAGCATCCATGATAGCGTCCTGGTTTGGTGACTATATGGGATGGATCCCCAGGTGGGGCAGTCTCTGGATGGCCTTTCCTTCAATCTCTGCTCCACACTTTGTCTCCATATTTCCTCCTGTGAGTATTTTGTTGCCCCTTCTAAGAAGCACTGAAGCATCTACACTTTGGTCTTTCTTCTTGGGCTTCATATGGTCTGTAATTGAATCTGGGTTTTCTGAACTTTTGGGCTAATATCCACTTATCAGTGAGTGCATTTCATGTGTGTTCTTTTGTGACTGGGTTACCTCACTCAGGACGATATTCTCCAGATCCCTCCATTTCCCTAAGAATTTCATAAATTCATTGTTTTTAATAGCTGAGTAGTACTCCATTGTATAAATGTACCACATTTTATGTATCCATTCCTCTGTTGAGGGACATCTGGGTTGTTTTCAACTTCTGGCTATTATAAATAAAGCTGCTATGAACATAGTGGAGCATGTGTCCTTATTACATGTTGGAGCATCTTCTGGGTATATGCCCAGGAGTGGTATAGCTGGGTCCTCAGGTAGTACTATGTCCAATTCTCTGAGGAACCACCAAACTGATTTCCAGAGTAGTTGTACCAGCTTGCAGTCCCACCAGCAATGAAGGAGTGTTCCTCTTTCTCCACAACATCATCAGCATCTGCTGTCACCTGAGTTTTTGATCTTAGCCATTCTGACTGGTGTGAGGTGGAATCTCAGGATTGTTTTGGTTTGCTTTTCCCTGATGACTAAGGATGTTGAACATTTCTTTAAGTGATTCTCAGCCATTCAGTATTCCTCAGTTGAGAATTCTTTGTTCAGCTCTGTACCCCATTTTTAAATAGGGTTATTTGGTTGTATGGAGTCTACTTTCTTGAGTTCTTTATATATATTGGATATTAGTCCTCTATTGGATGTAGGATTGGTAAAGATTTTTTCCCAATTTGTTGATTGCTGTTTTTGTCCTATTGACAGTGTCCTTTGCCTTACAGAAGCTTTGCAATTTTATGAGGTCCTATTTGTCAATTTTTGATCTTATAGCATAAGCCATTTGTGTTCCTTTCAGGAACTTTCCCTCTGTGCCCATGTGTTCAAAGCTTTCCTCAACTTTCTGTTCTATTAGATTCGGTGTATCTGGTTTTATGTGGAGGCCCTTTGCCATGGACTACCCCAATCAGGTATGGAGATTCCTGGGATGAGGGTCCTCGAAGGCTAGGTGGGTAAGGATTTGGCGGTGACAGACAAAAACAAGCACAAAGGCAGTTTGAATCTGAGTGTATTTTGCATCTCTCAATCAAGGGTTTTTATAATAAACAATTATTACAACTCTGAGAAGATGTGTTCAATGAAGCAGTCATGGATAGGGCAGATATCATCATAGTATTTGGCACAATAAAGCACAAAATTATCCAAGGCTAGTGGCACAATTCCAAGAGCAGACTAATAAATTCTTATGGTCAGTTATTATTTAACATCTAGTACCTGTTCTTTTTATGAATCCTCAAAACATAAATTTAAACTATTTTTTTTCTCGAGTCAGGGTTTCTCTGTGTAGCCTTGGCTGTCCTGGAACTCAGTCTGTAGACCAGGCTGGCCTCAAACTCAGAAATCTGCCTGCATCTGCTTCCAAGTGCTGGGATTAAAGGCGTGCATCACCACCGCCCGGTAATTTAAACTATTATAATTCTTTTTCTTTAAAGCTTTCTAAAACAATATACCAAAGCTCACTTTTGATGACACATTTGTAGCCATATGAAATTTTATTGTTGGGAAAGTTTTTATCTATCAGTACTATCTTTTAAATGATTTTTAATGTGAAACGCTGGTTTCCCTGGAGATAAGGTCATGGGTAGAGACTCCATCTCAAGGGATGATCCAGCACCCATTATTCTCACTCAAGATTTTAGCCTAGGCCATCAGGAACATCTCATAAGTAAGTAAAGGAATAAAAGAAGATAAAATGGATAAATTGCCATGAGAACTCCAGCTCATTTTTTTCCTCTGGCCAACCGGTTCCAGGAGACCTCCTTCCTTTGAAGTTTTCAACTCAGTCTGTGGAACTTGTTACACAGATTCTACTGGGGTTGGTATGGCAGTCCCTCATCCACTTGGACTTGAGCTTTTTACATGGAGATAAGAATGGATCAATTTGCATTCCTCAACATGTTGACAGCCAGTTGAACCCAAGCCATTTGTTGAAAATACTGTCTTTTTTCCACTGTGTAATTTTAGCTCCTTTGTCAAAGATCAAGTGACCATAGATGTGTGGGTTCATTTCTGGGGCTTCAATTCTAGTCCATTGATCTATCTGCCTGTCACTGTACCAATACCATGCAGTTTTTATCACTATTGCTCTATAGTATAGCTTGAGGTCAGGGATGGTGATTCCTCTGAAGTTCTTTTGTTGTTGAGAATAATTTTCACTGTCCTAGGTTTTTTGTTATTCCAAAAAAAAAAAAAAAAAAAAACAAACAAACAAAAAAAAACCCAGCACCATAGAGATCCTTCTGCCTCTACCTCCTGTGTGAGTGCTGGGATTAAAGGCATGCCCCAACACTGCCTGAATTTTTAAGGTCTTTATTCAAGGCCTTTCTTCAAACCCTCTTCAGAATCTTTGAATAAATGCAGAGTTGCTCTTTTAAAATTTTTGTTTCATGTTAAGTTATTTTTCCCAGGATCTAACACAATTGGATTGCTGGTTTCTGGTGGAGATATACTGTCTTGGTCATTCATTTTTGTGCTTCTGGAGTGGGACATAGACTCTGGAGTTATAATGTTTGAGGTGCTTCTTGGTGTATCTATCTGGTTTTTATTGAGTGAGTGTTCAATTCTTTGGTTGCTGCTGCTCAATCTAGGTTCTAGCTAGGAGTGTCTTTTATGGGGTCTTGAGCTCCAGCCAAGTGTGACAGCTTTGCAGTCCCTGGTAGAGAGTGGTTTTGGGTCTCAGTCAAGTTTGTTGGTTAAGGGGTCCCTGGTGGAAAGCTGTTTTGCAGATCAATGGAATCACAAAGGAATGGAGATGTGTGGGAAGGAAAGACTGGGAGGGTGTTGGAGAAGAATTTGGGGGAGCATGGGTTCACCAAGATTTGGAGTCAGTAGGGGATGGGTCAGTTTAGAAAGATGGCCTCCTTTGGTCAGGCTGCAGCAGGACTAAGAGTAGAGTCTGGAGAGATGTGATTGGAGGACAGCAAGGAAGATGAAGGACCTTACCTAAGTCTCAGCCTCATGTGGCAGCTTTGGATCCCTGTCAGAGGGAGATTCTTCACAGAGGATTAGAGATGAGCTAGAATGAAAGGCCTTCAGGGCATCCAGGAAGAACTGAGGGGACTCTGGTCTGCCTCATGAAGGTGAGATTGTAGGAAATGCTTGTCTTTTGAGAAAAGATTGACCTTGAACTCTATATAGTGGAAGATGACTGTGAATTTGTCACCTCTTATCTCTGTCTTTTTTGCAATGTTTATAGTCCTGTGCCACCATGTCTGGTTTATGCATTGTTGGGAACCAAACAGGCTTTTTATGCTATGTATGCCAGGCATACATCTAATGAACTTTGTCAACAGCTCCCTAGTTCCACACATTTAAAAGTTTTTTTTTTTTTGAGATGTTTTCACTAAGTTACTCACTGTAGCACTGGCAGGTATTGACCCTTGTTGTCCTTCTACATCAATACTCCTAATTCCAGGTGTAGCTAAGATTACACTCCTCTGATACCAGGGCTGGGCATAGTCTAGTCATGAAGTCCTAGGTCCAATCCATCCTTCTACCTCAGCCTTCCACAGAAATGAGATTATAAGCATGCCCCTTTGTACCCATCTTTTTACAAGAACATTTTAAGTTCATAATAATTTGTATCTATAAATGTGAAACCCATAGGATGTAGTAGACCAATCAGATTGGATATTTTGAGTGAATTAAAAATATATTAGATTAATTTCTCATTTACTTTCTTTTTCTCCTTTGTCCTTTCTTTCTTCTCCTCTTCGTTCTTTCTTCTTTTTTCTTTTCTGGACAGATCTCCTGGGGTCCAGGCTGACCTAGAACTCACTAGATTGGCCTTCAATTTGTAATACTTCTGTCTCTACCTCCTACATCTTGGGATTACAGGTATATGCTGTGGCGACTATCTTGACCAGCGAGAAAGACACCACACCATGCTCTTCTTCCATTGGTTTATTCAGGAACCCTTAACAATCTGCAAGCTTCTCTCCCTCCCCCAGGCAGTCCAGTCCAGATATACTATCCTCAAGCCAATCAGTGCTGGAAGCGTACTACTTCGCTATTGGCCAATGGTTGCACTGCCCCTTGCCAAAGAAGAAGTTGTTTACCATGGAGAGCACTCGCTGTCGGGCTAGTGGAAGGCGGAGACCGGTGCCATTTTAAGGCGCGGCATATCACAGCTCTCCACAGTTCCCCCTTTTTTATTTTGAACTAGAACAGGTGAGGGTAGTGGTCTGAATCTCTGTCAAGAAAATTGGGACATTGTAATGGGGCTTCATAGGCCTCCTCAGCCCAATTTACCCCATACCTGTCTGGTGCTGACTTTCTCAGAGGCGGGTAACATTTGGAAGAAAGGGGAAAGGGCAGCACCAACCCGCATAGATCAGACATACCCTCCTTGAGAGTGCCAACCGCTCACAGCATCTCCCAAGTGCAGTGCTCATGCCTCGCAACCTGAACGTGATGATTTATTTCTGTATGGCTGTCAACCAAACTTGGGGGGACTGTCCCGCCTCTATGGCAGTAAAGGCTTGTACCCTCATGGCAGTGCTGTGCCCCATAGTGGCTCTAAGCTTGCAGATGCACCACAGCCCAATGAAAAAGGCAAGGAAAAGCATAACTGCCAGGGCCCCCAATCCCGCCCACTCCTTCAGATGATTCATAGCAGAAAGAATCCAGGAAGTCAATCCTGTGACCATATCCACATCGACTCTGGTGGAATTCATGGCGAAGACGGACATGCGCAATTCTTGCATCAGATTGTCAAATTTTGAGGACCAGTTACCTAAAAGTTACTGGGAGAGCTGCCGAGACAAGTTAGCAGCTCGAGTATAATTTTCATACTGAATAGAGGTAATACACAAACCAGAATATTTCTACTCATAGCCAAGCTGTGCTGACTGCCAGAGTGTATCTATTTGTTCTTGCATCAGGTCAATCCGTTGATTGACTACCATTAATCCACCTTTAATTTGAGCATTCATGGCAGCCTGGTTATCCAAGGCAAGTGCAACATTACTAGACAAATTATTAAGTGTTTGCGCTGTTTGAATAGTCTGGCTCAAGGTAATAGCAGAGGTAGTGGCTCCGACTGCAGCAATGGACATAGCAGTTATAATGGCTGCAGCAACGCCAAAATCCCTCCTAGGTCTAAAAATTGTCATAACATTTGGGGCTTCAACAGGAACTGGAATCCATCATGGCACATGAGCTGCAATACTTATAGGAAATTGAGAGGCATTCCAACATTGTGTGTAAAAGCAATCCTGACTACTACAATTCAATGCTGCCTGATCCATCTGACTACTATTACTCACTATAAAAACAAATGGGGGCCAAACACACACAGGCATGGAGGGGTAGGCTATACCAGTGCTACGACCTATTGTAAGATTCCCAGCTATGCCACATTTCTGAATGCTGCCTATTGAGCCTCTACTCCCCGACGATCTAAAGAGAGTGAACCCATTTGATATGGTGGAGGCCAAGCAACGCACATGTGGTGATGTAAAGTTAGCCACTCCAAGGTAGCCTCCACCTATCATGGCCATAGGAGAAAGATCAGTGCAGCTGCCATTTATTCCACATAGCAGCCAAATATCAAAGGGATTAGCAGTTTCAAAATCTTGAATATAACTCAATCTAGGGGAAAAGGTAAATGTATCAGGCTTTATCCAGCCTACTCTTCTAGACTAGCATCCTGTCCAGGGTATTCCTTCGACAACTCTGGATGGCATACAATGAGGTGCCCACCTGGGATGTCTAGGTCCCAATGTGGTGTTAGGGCCTCTCATGGGCCACCGTGGCCACTAGACCTGCATTAGTTAGGGGTCCTCCCAGCTCCCTGCAGACCTTCATCCAAGCTTCTATCCCCTTGTTCTTAAATGAGGTGATGGCCGCTCTACACTCCTTTGTATATTGCTCATACACTAATTGTTTTACTAGTGGCATCGCTGCATCAGGGTCCCCAAAGATCCTTCCTGTGGCCTCAACCATCCTAGCAACAAAATCAGAAAAAGGCTCCATAGGACCCTGAATGATTTTTGTGAGATTACCACTCACCTCTCCTTTGTTTGGCAATGCCTTCCATGCCTTAATGGCAATTTGGTTTACTTGATCAAACACTTGCACAGGATACCCAGTTTGTTGATTCGAGAAGCGTCCAACCCCTAAAAGCATATCTCTATCCCAGGCAGGGTTGCCAATACACTGATTTACAGTGGCCTGATTAGTGGCAAACTCCATTAAAAAAGGCTCTCCAATCTAAGTATTGCCCAGGGCTAAGACAGGCTCTAGCCAGTCCGCTCCAGTCACTGGGTGTTATATAGTGTCTGCTCAGCACTTCTACCTGAGATAGGGTAAAGGAAGCTGAAATACTATATGTGCGGACAGACTCTGCTAGAAACTTGATGATCTTGAAATCTAGAGGCTCTTCATACCTGTTTCCTTGCGCATCCTGAAATACAGGACAGGCAAGCTGGAGCTCAGATCTTACCATCTTCCACACCTCTGGGCAAAATGAGTGTCCCCCACCAGCCATCACCGACTCAATATAAGGTGGAGGAGCGGGAGGTGGTAAGATGCCCGTTCCTGCCATACTCTCATTGCTTGACCCTTTCTTTTCCTTTGTCTTCCTTTTCTCTTTCAAGGTGTGTTTCTTAAACCTTTCCATTAGAGCCTCAATCTCTTCCTTGGACTCTGAGCTGGTAAGATCCTTAAATTCTCCTAAATCAGGGTACAACTGTCCTTTCTTCCTTCCTCCTTTTCACTATCTGATTTTGTCCATCTTCCCTCCTGCAGCAACTCTAAAGCTGTCTGTCCCTTCTCCACTGCTTTACAGCATCGATGATCTTCTAAGCAGCTTCTCACCAGTTTCCACACAGGGCGCACCCCATGCTTTAGCGTACCATGTTCCCAAGCAAAATCAAGGTCCTTCCCTAACTTATCCCAGCAAGCGACCGTCAGGTTTCTGGAAACCACAAACCAGGGTGCCGCTGTATCACACTCATTTAAAAATCTTTCTAAGGTTTCTTTCTTGATTTTCAATCTTTTCTGGGTTAGCAACTCCTTAAGAGCCAAAAAAATTGGGTGTGAATAAGAAGCGCCCATCATAAAATTTTCCCTGAACTACTTTCACTTTCGGTTCGCCGCTCCGCGAACTTTCTTCCGCTCTCTCTTTACCTACAGAGTAGAGCATGAATTGCCACTGTTTCCGTGGTCCTTATTGTCCCACCTTACCTTGGGAACTTACCAGCGGTGCCCTGACTGCAAGAAGTTCTGAGCCGTCTTAGAGGTGTCCCTGTCCAGGCCTCCACTTGTGGCGACTATCTTGACTAACGAGAGAGACACCACACCGTGCTCTTTTTCCATTGGTTTATTCAGGAACCCTTAACAATCTGCAGGCTTCTCTGCCTGCAGTCTTCTCTCCCTCCCCCAGGCAGGCCAGTCCAGATATACTATCCCCAAGCCAATCAGCGCTGGGAGCGTACTGCTTCGCTATTGGCCAATGGTTGCATCACACCATTTCTAACACCGCCCCTTGCCAAAGAAGAAGTTGTTTACAATGGAGAATGCTCACTTTGGGGCTAGCGGAAGGCAGAGACCAGTGCCATTTTAAGGCACGGCATATTGCAGCTCTCCACAATATGCCACCACATCTGTCATATGTTTTGCATAATTTGGCTTTTAGAAAAGTGAAGATTGGGCTGGGAGAAATAGTTCACAGTTATAAATGTATACTTTTCTTGCAGAGAACCCACATTTGGCTTTCATTATCTACATCAAGCAATGTAATCTACCTGTAAATCTATAAATCCTCCTCCTCCTCCAGGAGAAATCAAATGCGTCTGGCCTTTACAAGTATCTGCACTGACAGGAACATACCCACACATTCACACTAAGGAAAAGCTGACTACACGTGCATGTGTAGAGAGGAGTCACTAGCACGTGTGAAAGAATGTGTGGGATAAGTTATGAGTACATATGTGCATGTCCATCCTTATATACATCTTGGTCCCTTGGTTAGTATTTGATCCAGAAGCATTAATGAGGCCCAGAGGGTTAGCAGTTCCAACTGGTGACAGTACAGATCTGAGATTATGCTGGGTGCACATGCTCTCTGGATACCAGACCCTGTCTGCCAGCCTTGAGGACAGCTGTGCACTTTTAGAGGACTGAAGTAGTTCCTATCTAGACCATTTGCATGCTCAGGATAGGGATGCCAGGGTGGTGCAGACTTGGTATGTCCTGCCTTTCCTGTAACACTCCTGGATCAGAGCCTGGACTAGTTATCCTCTGAGGAGTTTTGACCTTTCCTTGTAGCACTAACATTAGCAATACCTGCATGCTCATGTTGCTATGAAGTCACATTCCCACCAAAAAAGGAGCAAGGTCTCTTTTAAGGATCCACAGGAAGGGATAGGAGCAGCAAGGCAACCTGTTGTTCTTTACAAGCTGGTAGCATTCACAGCAGACAGCAAATCAGGACTGTAGAGGCTACTGTAATGCCCATGACAAGGAGGGCCTGGCTTAACCTGCGGCTTTGGGCATGCTCCTCATCAGTGACAGGCTATTGCCTTTGGAGATTTCTCTACTAACAAGAGTTATAGCATACTGAATAATTACTCCCTGCTTTCAGGGATAGGAGCAAAGCTGATTCCTGGTAAGTATGAGCCATAACATTTTGCCTATTTTGCAGCTCCATTACCACCATCCTCCAACACTATCCTATTTCTAGTATTCCTGCCATGAGGGATCTAGGTAGGCATAGCTGATCTTCCACTGTGAGATGCTGCTTGGGTTTCTAATAGCACATTACTGCATGTAGGGCAGTGGTCTGTTCAGGCAGCCTGGGCCCAGTCGAGTAGTAGGCCTAGAATCCCGGACCACCCAGTGGGCAATTTCTGTTCACAAGGGATGGTAGGAGTTCAGCTGTAACTCCTGGGACTTTGGCTCAGGTTTCAATCATAATCTCTCACAGCTGCTCCTGCAGGAGATGTGTACTCTATCAGGGAGACAATGCCCCAAGCTCCCAGCACTCTAGCTGGACTCTACAACCAGTTATCTGACCTCAGCCAGGCATAGCCCACCCCACAGATAGCCATACCTCACACAATATAAGGGACAGTTTGCCCCCTCCTCTCTTCTCTTCTCTTTGTCCTCTCTCTTGCCCTCTTTCCTCTCTTGCCCTCTTGCCTTCTTCCTCTCTCTCTGACTGTTTGTTCTCTCTTGCCTTCTTGCTCTCTTGCTTCCTTTCTTGCCTTTCTCTCTCTCTCCTCTTCTCCTCTCCTTCCTTTCTCCCTACATGGTCAGCCTATTTTCTCTTTCCTATAATAAAGTATCTTGCGATCATGCATTGCCTCCTTTTAACTAACTAACACACATGCCGTGCAGCTCCAGGCATCAGCAGCAGAGAGCCTCAGCCATCCACAGCAGGAGAGAGACACAGACCCACAACTGCATGCTACCTTCTTTGGCCCCCCTCATTTGTAGGTGAATAACATGTCTGTGCTAACAAAAGCACATGATTCCTGAAGGGTTCCAATAATATGAAGACCTGGAGTTTTGCTTTCTCAAGGCCCTGTGTATGCTTAGAAAATACTGTACCACTGAGCTGTGTCCTGGGCTGTTTGGTCGAGTGTCTCCTAAGGCTTGAAGTTACGTTGGATTTATCAGCATGTCAGATTTAAAGATTTTCATTATTTGCTCTTGTATAATTTTTTTTATCACCTTTCAGTTTCAGGACAGAACTGCTCAGTGTTGTGGATGTTTTTCAGATCTGTATTGCAGGCTGAGGAAAAGGCAGTTTCAGATTCAGACTTGTGTCTATGACCCACCCTTTCAATTTCTTGGGGGATGAGTTGTGTTCCTTCCTCTGTCAGAAGGCTCCCTTTCAGGAAACATCTAGGCTATAGAGCTCACATGCTCATCTGGTCTTAATTGCTGAGGGAGAGTGGACTCTAAGGAAATCCTAACATAATAGAGTGCTGCAAGGTGCTGGGGCATATCTGTGCAGACAGACAGTATACATGCCCACTGACCAGTCTGGAATCTTTTATGACAGCCATTTGTATGAAAAGAAACATGTGTGATCATCCTTTGCCTTTTGGTGTTGGTAACCACTCCCAACACATCATCCCAATACATGTTATTGTCAGTCCTCTTCTTAAGCACCAGGAAACCCATCACTGTATCTCTGCTGATTGAAACACTTGGGAAAAAAACCAAAGGAAGGCAGAAAGATCTGTCAGTGTTTCAAGAGGGCATGAGAATTAGCATGCTTGGTTGACTGGTAGCCACACTGGTGACAAATGGTGAGCTAGAAATGACTCCATGGATCCTTCAAACAAATTATTCTTCACTTCAGGAGCACAATTTGCCATTGTTGTCTGTGGGACTAACGAAGCTCTGGTGTCTCAGAGCTGAACCAAGGCTAGAATTTCCCCAAAAGTGGCAACAGGAAAGTTTTTCTAAGGGATGGCTACAAACCAGGCTGGGTTGAGGTCAGTTGGGATTTCAAAAGAAGATGCAAGGTTGGTTGACCCAAAGCTCAGGGGGCTTTACATATTGATTAGCTGCAACATGCCCCCGAGACAGCAAGGAAAGGGGACACTAGGTATATTTTCAAAAAGGGGGTCAGTGTATGGAGTTAACATGGGGTTCAATAAATTTTGGCTGGTCACAGAACTTTACTATAGGTGGGGATAGTTTCTACATGTTTAGCAATAATAGTTTACCCAAGCAAGCTGGTCAGTGCTGGGAAGTAGCCATTGTCCTAGACTATGTCCAAGACAGCAGAAGGTGGAAAACATATGCCATGTAGGACATTGGACCTGTTAAACTCCCTATCCCTGTATTTTCAGTCAAGCAAGGGTAAATTGAAAAGAAAAATTAAGGACCCTGGGCCATTGTCAAGTAGGGGACATATGTTCGAGTCTGAAGTGCAGATCTTACCATACTTGAAGAAGCTGATACTCTCCATTCATCTGGGAGGAACTATAACCCATGGGCAAGCGTATTCCCCAGCATATTTTATCCCTAAGGTCTGTCCCAGTTTTTCAGTCACTGTCAGTACCCAGATCCAAGAAGCCACTCTTTTAAATTAAAGCACTGGTCCAAGTTCCTGCTCATTGTTCTGGCTATGTTTTTTTTTTTTTTATATTAGGTATTTTCTTTATTTACATGTACATTTTCCCTTTCCCATTTTCCCCTCCAAAACAAACAAACAAACAAACAAACAAAAACAAGAACAAACCCCTTTTGCCTCCCCCCTCCCAATGCCTGTC
>JADRCD010077678.1:0-14292 GCA_019843815.1 Montemys delectorum | reverse complement strand
ACACACACACACACACACACACACACACACACACACACACACACACATGCACACACATCATACCACACACCACACATACCATATTATGTTATCATGACAATGGCAGACAAATATCAATAATAGCTGCCTTTAAATATAAATGACAGCTATTGTGTCAGATATTTCATGCCCATCCTTATAAAATCTTTTGAGGAAAATGTAATTACTCATTATACAGAAATCGATATAGATTCCAAGAACTTAAATTATCCAGAATGAATTTGTGTTTCAGAGTTACAACTACACATTCCCATTTAGGCAAATCAAGAATTCTTGCCTTCTGATGTACGATCTAGCATGAGCCATCTTGGTTTATGTCAGGCTCCTCAGATACTCACTCCCCCCTGACCCCACTAACCTTTATATTTTTTTCATGGGAAATGGGAGCTAGGATTTAAACCAAGAGTTCTGCTCGTATCTGGAGCATGTATCATGGTACTCTATGAATGATAAAATAAAGAACAAGTGACCCCTGATTGCTATAATTTTTCACAGGCAAACAAACAAACAAACAAACAAACAAAACAAAACAAAAACCCCAAGCTTTCTCCCAAGCAAACAATAAAAAAATGCTATTAGTTTGTATTATGACTATCAAATTTACATCAGTAACCCAGAAAGCCTATGCTAACATGAAATTATTTAAAACAAGATGTTCATATTTTACTGAATAAAAGAACTAATCCACCCTGCTCAATTCCTAGAACAGATTCAGAGTCATGTTTGGGTTTAATTGTATCACACAATGAAAATCCGTGATTCGTGGCTGATAAGAAGACAGTTGCTTAAACAATTTTGAAGTTGATTTGGTTTTGGAATTGGGCCAGGCAGGTTCCCAGGAGTTGAGTTTTCTGGTAGTGTTTTGTATTTTTTGAGACAACTGCAAGGAGCTGCAGATCACAAGCATTTTGTGATTTTTCAAGTTGCAGGAGAGGAGAGAGTTAAAAGGTTTAATTGAATTTTGTGGAGGGCAGCAGAGGGTTGAATGTAGAGCACCTTTTGCATTTTAAACATTGGTATTTTTTCCTTGTCTTGAAGTTATATAAAAGGAGAAGAGGAGTATCTCTCCACACCCCCATGTGTCTATTTTTTTTTTCAAGAAATAAAATAAAGGTCACTGAACCAAGCATTTGCTGCTCTCTGGGAGAACTTTATATTGTGTTTTGTACTGGGATCGCTTTACCTGCCTCAAAGCTCTGGAGTAGAAAATGCGTCCCTCTCAAAGTATGGAGAGGTCAGAGATGGAGAAGTACCGACCTTAGAGGAATCCAGACAAGTGTGAGAAGGATGCAGTGGGCATATCTAACAGGTCTGGTTGGTTACCAAATCTCCAGGAATGTTATCTTTGACTCCTCAAGATAAATAAGAGGATGCTCCCAAATATCCATGACAATTATATACTACCTCACCTCGGGTTAGTTTATCGGTTCTAGTCAGACATCTAGTAAATTCATACATCTAGTAAATTAGGAAGATCAGTAATGACAAACGCTCTCACTATGTCAATGTGGAAACTGAGATAAAGGCAGTTGAATGAATCTCCTACGGTTATAGAGGGTACTCTATAGACTTGATATATAGACAACACTAACTGAAAGGACACCGAGAGTGCTTTGCTCAGTCACATATGGCTTAGTATTTTAGCTAGCTCTGTGACAGTTTCCATGTCTTCGGACTCAAGGAAACCCTGGGTTCCTTATATTTAAAAGATGGAGGGAATGGAATCATTATTATTATAAAGCATGTGACTCAGTTACAAAAGTGCACGCCTATTATGAGAGCTCAATAAGCGATATGCTACCATTATCAGGGTGTGTTTTCCCACTGTGCCATTCTGTCCTCCCAAATGAGGCTCCAATAAGGACAACAGCTGTCAGAACCTGAAGCCAGCATGGGGCAAAGCAGTGCCTTAACGGATGTAAGGGAGAGTGGAAGGCTCTTTGCAAAGGCATAGAGAAAAGTCTCTGACTACACAATCTGATCCCGCGCATAAATAACTGAATCCCGAGGATACTTAACTGAAACTTGAAAGAATAATTATGAGAGATCGGTACAGACCCAAGCAGTTAAGACAAAGAGCTACCTATATTATACAGGACTAATGGCAACGACAAAGGGGCAAGTACAGGGGTAGAGTGTGGAAGGTTAAGCCCAGCAGGTTAGAAATGTTTCATCTCACTACCTACCTCCTTAAGAATGCATTCCTCTTCTCACTTATGTAATTAGCTGTTGTAATGGTTAATAGGATTATGACCCTAGGAATGGAGAATCACCTGGGAGACACAGCTCTGTCTGTGTCTGTGAAATGTGTTCCCAGAGAGGCTTAACTGAATGTAGGCAGCGCCATTGTGTGGACTGGGCCAAGGTTAGTAGGAGAAAGTGAGGAGAACTTCAAGATTCATCTCTTTCTGCTTCCTGACTTTGAGTTTTGAGTTCAGTGTGGCCAGCTGCCTCACACCTCAGCCACCACGCTTTCCCCATAGTAATGGGCTACACCTGTAAATTGTGAGCCAAAATAAATCCTTTCTTTTTTTTTTTTTGCCATTCTTTCTTTCTTTTTATTAGATTTTATTTTACTTACAATATCTAAGGAAAATATCTAATAAAAAATAAAAAAATAAAAAAACCCACTCTACATCTCTAACTCTTCTGTTTCAAATGAATGACAAAGTATTAAAAAAAAAAGATATGATCTCTAAGCTGATAGGAGATAGTAACACAGATGAGAATGGCAGAGTACCATGTGGCATAACAGGAAAATAAATCAGTCCCTGGAAACTAAAAAACAAACAAACAAACAAAAAAAACTAAAACAAACCCCTGTTCCCTCCCCTCCCCTGTTCATGACCCCCCCTCCCTTCTGCTTACTGGCCCTGGCATTCCCCTACACTGGGGCATAGAACCTTCACAGGGCCAAGAGCCTCTCCTCCCATTGATGATCAACTTGGCCATCCTCTGCTATACATATGCTGCTGGAGCCATTAGTCCATCATATGTACTCCTTGGTGGGTGGTTTAGTCCCTGGGAGCTCTGAGGGTACTTGTTAGTTCATATTGTTGCTAGTACTAAGGAGCTGCAAACCCTTCAGCTCCTTGGGTCCTTTCCCTAGCTCCTTCACTGGGGACCCTGTGCTCAGTCCAATGGATGGCTGTGAGCCTCTACATCTGTATTAGTTGGATACTGTCAGAGCCTCTCAGGAGACAGCTATATCAGGCTCCTGTCATCCAGCACTTGCTGGCATCCACAATAGTGTCTAGATTTGATGACTGAGTATGGGAAGGACTCCCAGGTGGAGCAGTTTCTGAATATGTGGAACATCTACCCAATGGAGTACTACTCAGCTATTAAAAACAATGAATTTATGAAATTCTTAGGGAAATGGATGGATCTGGAGACTATCATCCTGAGTGAGGTAACCCAATCACAAAAGATCACACATGGTATGCATTCTCTGATAAGTGGATATTAGCCCAGAAGATCAGAATACACAAAGTACAAACCACAAACCACATGAAACTCAAGAAGAAGGAAGACTAAAGTGTGGATACTTTTGTTCCTTCTTAAAAGGGGGAACAAAATACTAACTATAGAACAGAGACTAATAAATCCTTTCTTTACATGACCTTGGTTGGGAATTTTGTCACAACAGTTAAGAAAGTAACTGTTGCAGTAGTTAAATTAAAATTGCGTTCTGTTATTCTAGACACTGGTATTGTCACAGGTAGGACTCTCAGGACACAATCATGAAAGGAACCTTGTTTTATTTCCAATGTCCTTCCATGCTGGCTTTTCCATCCACTTCAGAAAAAACACAGGTGGTGATTATTCCTCTGGTTCTTTGATCCTATTGGGTCTATAACCAAAAAATAACGCACTCTCCATTTTTGTTGCTCTGAGCCTGGGAAGGGCCACAGATGTCATTGGGATTGGGTTTTCACCCTACTGCATGGTCTGCTTAGACTTGATGGATAGAGATCTAACAAAATGGGAGAGGAGGATGGAAAGATAGGCAAGCCAAGGACTTTGGATTTGTGCTTCCATTCTTCTGACTGCAGGGCTTTGCAAGGGCTCTTTGCTGAAGGCCTCTTCTTCTGCCAGACAGCCATTGACAAACTGCTATTTTCCAAAAGTTTTGGAAACCAGTTCTGTCATGCATCCTTTTATCTGTATCTTTCATGGCTTCCTCCTGGAAAAGTACCCTTGTTGTCAGCAAACTTTTGAATATAGTCTCCTCCTCCTCCTCCTCCTCCTCCTCCTCCTCCTCCTCCTCCTCCTCCTCCTCCTCCTCCTCCTCCTTCTATTCCTCCTCCTTCTCTTCCTCCTCTTTCTCTTCCTCCCCCTTTCTTCCTCCCCCTTTCTTCCTCCTCCTCACTCCTTCCCTTCTCTCTCCCCCAATCTCTCTTTCTCTTTTCCTTCTCTCCTCCCATTTTTATTAAACTCTCCTCAGTTATCCAGTTAGAGTGGCATTTGTTTCTTCCTGACACTTGGGCTGATACATATCACCACTGTAGGTAGCAAAGATCATTTCTTGTTTTGGGATTTAAAATAACCAAACTACAAAATAGTTAATAATCCAGATAAGATTTAGGGTTAAAGTTAAGTTTCTTAGTCCCTTTGATGGAGGGCTCCCTGTTCTTATTACTTTTAAATGCAGACTATGGTTTCCTATGTAGTTAAAGGTGAGATACCAAGAAAGAAGCTTCAACAGAAGTCTAGGCTACCTTTCTAAGCTGACTCTTCTCTTTTGAGAAATTTTGTCCTCTAAAGTTGGGGACCAACCTAGTTCCTGAGATGCACATTGAACCATAATCTCAACATTGTACTTTCTCCATCCACAGGAGTTTAGTCACCTACAAAAGATAGCTACATAGCATAAGTCTGACCCGATTACTGATTTTCACAAATGCCACTATGCCTTGAAAAAGTTTTTTACTGGTGCTTTTGAACTTCTTCTCTTGATATAAAATCATTGCAGATTTAGGCTTTGCATATAAATCACAATTTTGGGATCCTTATAGAACACTGATCATGAAGTCCGTCATGGCGATCCATGCTGGTTACACTAAACATTCTAAAAGGCGAAGGAAGGCACATTACCATGAATATGAGGACACCCTGGGCTATATAGTGAATTTGAGGCTGGCCTTGTATACATATCAAAACCATACTTTTTTAAAAAACTGAGAAGTTGGTAAAGAAAACCCTAAAGGGGAAGGTAGAAACACATGGGGGAATTGGCAAGATCAGCAGGGAAGGCAAGAAGTGTAAGCATTATTTAGAAGTCAGGGCAATGAAATAGCTGCAGAAAATACCAACCCTTCCAATCCCTTTATCTCAGATTTCTGATTTTGAGAACACTGGGAATATGAACTTCAGTTATTGTAAGCATCCAGCAGGGTCATGAGTTTTTACATTGGCTCCAGAAAGTGAGTACACAATCTACTTACCATCCTGGGCATCTCTAGACAGGTGCTGTGACATCGCCATGTTTGATTCATTACCTGGACCCATTCTTGGGTGTGAAAGAAATGAAAGCACAGGCTCCATATTCAGGTCCTATGCCTGTCGGGGCCCTGACTCAGCTGCAGCCTCTCTCCACTTCCTCTCCTTCCTGTCCTTCTCTTTGCACAGCATGACTCTGGGGTTACATTTGAACTCTGGATTTATTGTGATTGCTACTATAGCAAATTCTGTAGACTGGGAGTCTTCAGCAGCAGAAATTTGTTTCCTTGTAGTTCTAGAGCTAAAAGTTCAAGATCAAGTGGCTGGCAGATTTGCTTTTCCCGAGGCTCACTGCTTGGCTGGCAGATGGTGCCCTTAACTCTGTTCTCATGTAACCTTTTCATACTTCGACTACCTCATTTTAAGTAATTAACTCTGAGTTTACTTCATGTATAGGCATATTTTAAGCAATGAAGGATTAGGATTTCTTTGAAAAGGAATACTATTTGTGTGTATAAATGTTGTCTTCTGATGTAGAAGGTAGCAATGGAGGAGTGTTCCTCTTTCTCTATGTCCTCGCCAACATCTGCTATCACCTGTGATATTAGCCATTCTGACTGGTGTGAGGTGGAATTTCAGGGTTATTTTGATATGCATTTCCTGATGACTAAGGATATTGAACATTTCTTTAGGTGCTTCTCCACCATTATTTATTTTTCAGTTGAGAATTCTTTGTTTAGCTCTGTGCCCCATTTTTAATAGGGTTAATTGGTTCTCGGGAGTCTAACTTCTTTGTAAATATTGGATATTAGCCCTCTATCAGATATATGATTGGTAAAGATCTTTCCCCAATTTGTTGGTTACCATTTTGTCCTATTGACAGTGTCCTTTGCCTTACAGAAGCTTTGTAATTTTATGAGGTCCCATTTGTCAATTCTTGATTTTAGAACATAAGTCATTGGTGTTCTGTTTAGGAAATTTCCCCTCTGCCCATGTGTTTGAGGATCTTTCCCATTTTCTCTTAATTTCCTGTTTAATGTACAATTTAGTTAGAACTGTCAACAGTTCTAACACTTATATTTTAACATTATAACATTATACAATGTTATATATTATATAACATTGTTATATAGAATGATGCTATATTGAGTGTTCTTAGTAGAAGGCGGTATGCATGCTTACTACTATTTCTTGTTTTTTTCTTCCCTTTCTACTTCCTTTGTTCAGTTTTGCTTCCTTATCATTATCCATGACTCTTGAAAGTGTGCTGTTGCATACCAGTTCATGTCTCTAAATTGCATGGATATACTCCCCTATACCCACACCCAAAGATGTGCGCATGAGTGCTACACTCATCCTGCCTTACACACACACACACACACACACACACACACACACACACACACACAAAGGCATATATACCACAGAGAAAAACATAATCAAGTCTCCATCAGTTTCTATAAGACCCCCTTGTGAGTTACTAGAACTTCAAAATATCATTTTATTTCAAAACGTTATTGTTAGATGCATAAAAGTTCTTGCCTTTGGTGTTGTTTGATGGGCTATGACTTACTCATATGAACTATCACTATTTACACTATATCTAAAACTTAATGGCCTTAGTATTTGTTATTAAGTACTTTTAATGTTACTTAACCTACATTATTTTTGTTACAATTTGTTACATTTTTTTTCTTAATGTCTACCTTTGTTCAAACTGAAATATATATGAAAATTATAGTTTTTTTCCACAATCATTGTTTCCAACTTTGCTTGGTAAATTTCTTCCTTATATTTTCGGATGCCATAGATTCTTTTTTCTTTCATTTATATTTTCCTTTAACCTTTTCCCATCTAGAGAGTTGTTTTCCCATAGAGGTGTTATTGATATCATACTTGGCTATGCTCAAGTGTATGGTACCTGCTTCATTTTGGCAAGCCTCTTTATTGCCTCTGCCACTAAAAATCAGTAAGATCCCACTTGTTTGGGAGCTGAGAAGCTCATTTGTGCATTTGGCTTTGCCTGCCAGGCGTGTGATACTGTACTGAACTACAAGCAGGATTCATCACTTGAAGCCTATCCTTCTAATTCATCTTGTTTAGTTGCTATTATCATTTTTTCAAATTTAATCTTTTGTTTTAAATCTTTGTAATATATCACATAGTACTGCAAGGTACAGTGAGAACTGGATACTGCTCAACAAGAACAGGTATTTTACATGTGTCTGGCTAGTTTTTATTTGTTGCCCAAGGCATATACATTTTAATTTTTCACTACTTATTTAGTAGTATTTACCTCTACATTGCTAAAATGGTATACATTTATAACTATTACTTAATTTTAGTCGATTGTACAGCATTAGCTTTTTATTACATAAGCTAAGTTCTGCTTGTTAGTTTATGTGTAAGGCCAACATCTCTGTTTTTCTTATTTGGTTAAAGAACACATTTTGTTTAAATTGTTGCTTCATTTTACCTCACTATGCAAGCTGAGTTGTCGATGCTCTATGGTTATATTTTAAAAATAGATTTTGCTTTGTCTGAGAGATGGTAATTCTCTGCTGTTACTGTTAGCTTTCTTTTGTATAATCTTTCCAATAATTTCCACTCTACCTGACAGAAATGCTGATTGCATCTCAATATTTTCAAACACATTACATACTTTATCAATTCATTTTTTTAACCTTCCTCTTAAAAACATTTCTTCTAGAACCTTTCACCCTCTTATAATATGATAAAGAATTACCTTGTGTGTGGTATGGCAATTGACCCTGGGACTCTGAACATACTTGTCCTTCTGGGTCAGTTTCCTTTCCATTGATGTCTGGCAGGCCATCCTCTGCTACATATGAAGCTGAATCCATGAATCCCTCTGTTTGTACTCTTTGCTTGGTGGTTAAGTCCCTGGTAGATCTGGAGGGTCTGGTTGGTTGATGTTGTTGTTCTTCCTGTGGGGCCGCAAACCCCTTCTTACTCTAACTCCTCCACTGGGAACCCTATGTTTAGTCCAAAGGTTGGTTGCCAGCATCCACCTCTGTATTTGTCAGGCTCTGGCAGAGCCTCTCAGGAGACAGCCATATCAGGCCCTCCCCTTCAGGAAGCACTCGTTGACATCCACAATAGTGTCTGGGTTTGGTGACTGTATATGGGATAGATTCTCAAGTGGGACAGTCTCTGGATGACCTTTCCTTCAGTCTCTGCTTCACATTTTGTCTCGGTATCTCCTCCCATGAGTATTTTGTTCCTCCTTCTAAGAAGGCCTGAAACATCCAGACTTTGGTCTTCCTTCTTTTTGAGCTTCATGTGGTCTATGAATTCTATCTTGAGTATTCCAAGCATTTGGGCTAATATCCACTTATTAGTGAGTGCATACCATGTGTGTTCTTTTGTGATTGGGTTATTTCACTCAGGATGATATTTTTTAGTTCCATCCATTTGCCTAAGAATTTCATGAAGTCATTGTTTTTAACAGCTGAGTAGTACTCCATTGTGTAAATGTTCCACATTTTTTGCATCCATTTTTCTGTTGAAGGACATCTGGGTTCTTTCCAGCTTCTGGTCGTTATAAATAAGGCTGCTATGAACACAGTGGAGCATGTATACTTGTTATATGTTGGAGCATCTTTTGAGTATACGCCCAAGAGTGGTATAGCAGTGTCCTCAGGTAATACTATGCCCAATTTTCAGAGAAACCACCAGACTGATTTCCAGATTGCAAGTTGTACAAGTTTGCAATGTCATCAACAATGGAGGAGTGATCCTCTTTGTCCACATCCTTGCCAGCATCTGCTATCACCTGAGGATTTGATCTTAGCTATTCTGACTGGTGTGAGGTGGAATCTCAGGGTTGTTTGACTTGTATTTCCCTAATGACTAGGGATGTTGATTTTTTTTGTTTCGTTCTGTACCCCATTTTTAATAGGGTTATTTGATTATCTGAAGTCTAGCTTTTTGAGTTCTTTGTATATATTTGATATTAGCCCTCTATCAGATATAGGATTGGTAAAGATCTTTCTCCAATATGTTGTTTGCCATTTTGTCCTATTGACAGAGTCCTTCGCCTTACAGAAGCTTTGCAATTTTATGAGGTCCCATTTGTCAATTCTTGATCTTAGGGAATAAGCTATTGGTGCTCTGTTCAGGAAAAATTTCCCTGTGCCCATGTGTTTGAGGCTCTTTCCTGCTTTCTTTTTTTATTAGTTTCAGTGTATCTAGTTTTATGTGGAGGTCTTTGATCCACTTGAACCTGAGCTTTGTACAAAGAGATAAGAATAGATCCACTTGCATTCGTCTACATGCTGACTGCTGGTTGAAGCAGCATCATTTTTTGGAAATGCTGTCTTTTTTTCACTGGATGGTTTTAGCTTCTTTGTCAAAGATCAAGTAAAGAGCAGTATAGTCAGGCCACCTTTGGATGTTGGTGGGAGAAAATATAGATGATGCACATGTACATGTGACTATCTCTCATTTGTTTCTGTTTGTTTGTTTGTTTTTTATTAGAGATAATTTCCTTTGTGAGTAGGACAGATGTGTACACAGATCTGTGATTTCTCAAAGAATGTTGTTGTAGCAATAATACTAGAAACATGGTGCCATCTATCATCATATCTTGTAAGTCACAGAGCAAAGGCATCATAGTGCCAGCCCTCACAGCCACAGCATGCATTATTAGTTCCACAGCCAAATAAAAGTATTGATGTTTAGAGCTTTTCTTACATATACATTATGGTAAAAAGAGCATGTGACACAAAGAAGCTAAAACTCCAAACTGTTTTGTGGAAGTTCAGTGACTGCTTATTGTCTTGACCCTGTAGTAGGAGAGGAGAGCTCATAGCTGCAGCACACATTGAAGCCTATCATGTTCACTGGTGTTTTGACCACTTTAAACTAACTCAAAAGCCTGTGGGAAGTAGTCCATGTGTTGCCACTATAAATACAGAGAAGTTATATTAATCATAAGCCAGAGAATCTACAGAGGCTCATCCATACTCAGCTGTGGAACAGCTGCAATTTCTGTAATAGATTGCAGCCTTGAATATCATTGATTTTGCTAAATAGCAAAATTTTAAATAAAACTTTTATCTCATTGTATTAATTTGTTGTTTGCACACATATGTTATTAGTTACTTTTCTATTACTGTGATAAAAACACCAAGCAAACTTACTGAAGAAAGGAATTTGTTGGGCCTCACAGTTCCAGAAGGTAGAGTCCATGTTGGTGGATCAAAGGCAGGAGGCTGCTGAAACAGATAGCAGAGAGAGCACACATCATAAAGTATAAGCATGACACACACAGAGAAAACTCAGAATGGAAGAGTCTTTCAACTCTCAAAGCTCCCGTCCAGTGACGTACTTTCTCTGAATGTCCTAAACCTCCCAAACAGTGTCATCGAGCTAGAACCACGTGTCAAATGCTCGAAGCCACGAAGGACATTCTCATTATGTCTCTGTGTGGATAGAAGTTAGCTTTTTCTTTTTTTCTCTCATGTGAGTCCTAGGGATCGAACTTATGTCTTCAAGCTTGACATGAGTCCATTTATCATCTTAGAGACTCAGTACATTACACTTTTGTTGAAATTCCTTCTATCTCTTAATAGGGTAGAAATTCAAAGGACAATTTTATTTTCTTCCAAATCACTAAAGAATAAATATTTCTGGTTCAGAGTACTATCGTATTGCATCTGCTGCTTGGGCTTATAGCACTTACTTCCTATAGTCACTGTGGCCCTACATGGGAATCACAAATCTTCTTCTCTGTCTCGACTACTGTGAGCACTAGAAATCGCCTTGCAGCAGCTCCCTACATTCACATGCTTCCTATTGCGTAAGTCACCTGATTCCCAGTGACATCACCAGTTCTTGAGTATGCACTTTTGATATTTTCCTCACCTTTTCACACAATCTTACAAAAACTCTGTCTTCATGTAGCCAATATTTGTTTGTATAAGAGAAATACATCTGTGAGTTTCTTAAAAGAGAATGGATATATAAAGCTCATTAAGCTTATAAATGCTGAATGAAATTAATTCATAAGGGAAGATTTTATACTTTTCCGATCTTGCCTAAATAATAAGTAATAGAGCCAGGAGTTTGCTCTGCTGGTATTGTTATGGGCAGACTGGTATATCACATGGTGGTACTCATTGGTATCTGCTGTGCAATTTTGAGAAACTCATTCAATCTCTATGTGTCCTTGTTTTCCTCTTTGGAACAATAACACTTACTATGAAGACTATTCATACCTGTAAGGCTTATTATGAAGAATAAAAGAATTGAATTAAAATAAGATATCATCACAAGGTTGACTCAAAGTTAATGTTTAACAAAAGACTTCTGCTATGACATGTGTTATAAAGTGGGCTTTGTTACATTCACTATACTTGAAATTATAATGGGTGTGTTGAATAAAAACATGTTCTAATACCATATTTTCACGATCCTATAAGATATTCTCTCCTGCTCAGGTATTCACTGAAATGAAATGTGCATTTGTTAAGTGTTTGATTTCTTTGTGATTTTACCACAGGAAACTATAGTTACTTACCACTAATCTTATACAGAGAAGATATATCCTACATACATTTAAGATTTGCTATTTATTGTATTACTGCAATTTGGGGAGCTTTGTGGAGGCAGGTTGGCTTGTCCAGGTGAAGTTCATTTATTCTCCACACTCCTGTGAGGTCTTCTATTGTATACAGATTCTATATTTACTTTATTGTCTGGACAAGGGAAGATTGGAGTGCTTCCAATGTTTCTTTTGTTCCTACTTTGCATTTAGTCAACTTTTAAAGTTACAAGCATGGCTATGTGTTCCTCTGGTCCATTTTGGTAGACATATGGTGGTAGGGAATTACGTACCATACTGTTTGTTTTGTCAGACTTTTAGATGTTTATATCTTCAGCTTTTAGATATGTATTCTACACCCAGACAACCGTATGGGTGTAGAATGGTTATCTCATTGTGATATTCAACTGTATTTTCCAGAGTTAATGATATGCTACATTTATTTATTTATTGGCCTGCAGATTAAGATTTATTTAATTGTACATATATGAAAAATACAGATGTAATTAGTATGGGTAGTGTTAGGCACCCACTAGGGGCCTGAAATATATCCTCATGGATAAGAGGTCGGGATTATTGTACTACGTATGGCTAATCAGAGCAACTGTATGACTTATGGTGCACGAAGGGCTTGGCGGTGAGCAGTTAGCAAGGAAGACCTAGAATGAATTAGTCACTGCAGCACAGGAGGAGGGAAGAGCTCCCCAAGGGGGTTCGGCTTATATAAGGTTGGGTGTAAACGTGTAATTCACAGAAGGCTGGATTGTATTCCATTGTTAGGGATGCTATAACAAAATGCCCCAGACTAAATAGAAACCGGTTTCCTGGTGGCTCTGGAAGTTGGGAGTTTAAGATCAAGGTGTCAGTACTTTGAATTTCTTCTGAGCCCCACCCTCATTTGATTTCTAGGCACCTGATTTTTTTTTCACTGTGCCTTTTGTGGACTTGTGCGTGGACACTTATAAGTGTGTGTGTGTGCCCTTGGTGTGTCTTTGAGTCTCTAAGTTTTCTTGTCAAATCTGATACCAGTTAGACTGGAGGAGGACACACTCCAGCAGTTTCATTTAATGGAGTCATGGCTTTAAAATGTCTCCAAATTTAGTCACATGTTCAAGGACTAGAGGCTGCAACACATGCATTTTGGAGAACCTAACTTAGCCTCTAGCAGAATGATGGTGGAAGAGGGATAAGAGGGCCTAGGTAGCAGTTATGGGGCAGGGTTAGATGAGGAAAGGTCTTGGCTCTAGGGCTGGATTCACACTTCAGGATTTATAGGTGTCCACTGCTGGGCTTGGGCAGGAAAAGCTCGTTGAAGAGCAAACAACTTCAGCTTCCTGTCCTCCATGCTCTGCCTATTCTGGAAGGCATGTGACCTTTCCAGCCTATGATACCTAGCGCTGGTCAATGAACCCATACCCCAAGGTGAGGTCAACCTTGGTGTTCTGCCTGGGCCTTATTGCCCAGCTTGGTGGGCTCTCGAAGCTTACCGGAAACTCCCGCTTAACAGTCGCGACTCCACAAAGCCCATGCTAGCAGTGTTTTATGAACATAGAGAGGATGAGAAAAACCAAGGATCAGATGTCTGCCTAAACACTCCATGTCTCAAGAGGTCCAAGGCTCCACTACTACTGTCCTGGGTTCACTTTTACCTCCCTCTGCCTGACTGGTTACTGCTTTCTCTCTCTAAAATGAGGGCCAGGTTAACATTAATCATTAATCATTAAGGTACATTTAGATTCTGAAACCTAGAGGAAGTGGTGGTGGGGGAAGACATTTCCACCATGGGTAGAAATGCCCCATCTCCAGTTCCTAACTAGAGTGAGAAGACTTGGGAAACTGCTTTCCTGAGGCACATAATGCTTATGGGTATGGAGAGGTAGGGTGGGTGTGGGCTGGGTGTGGGATAGGATGGACAGAGAGGTATATTGGCCAGATTTCTTTCTTCTTTTCCCTTTTTATTGAAACTAGATTTTTTTCTCTAATATACTATATCATGTTTACAATTTCCCCTCCTTCTCTTCCTTGCTGTTTTTACCCACCTCCCCTCACATCTGGATCCACTCCCTTTCTGACTCTTATTAGAAAATGAAGAGGCCTCTAAGTGATAATAATAAAATGACATAAAATAAAGGATAAGGTAGAACAGAAACTAATACATTGCAAAAAGACAAAACAAAGGAAAACAAGGAAAGAGCCTAAGTCACAAGAAGCCATCTGCACCATTAGAGATGTGCCCCCCCCCC
>JADRCD010077676.1:11547-24293 GCA_019843815.1 Montemys delectorum | reverse complement strand
TTCCTTCCTTCCTTCCTTCCTTCCTTCCTTCCTTCCTTCCTTCCTTCGTTCCTTCGTTCCTTCCTTCCTGCCTGCCTGCCTGCCTGCCTGCCTGCCTCCCTTTTTCCTTCTATCCTCTGTCTGTCTGTCTGTCTGTCTGTCTGTCTGTCTGTCTGTCTGTCTCTCTCTCTCTCTGTCTGTCTCTCTCTCTCTTTGAGACAGAGCTTCAGGCTATAGGCAAGTCTGACACAGAACCCAAAGTGCAGCTGGCCCAAACACATGATGATTCTCCTCCTTAAGGCTCTCTAGTGCTGAGATTACAAGTTTGTGGAACTGCCACTACACCTGGCTCTTTTCATTAATTTTCTACTACGTTATCATAGCCGTGTAGAATGTATTTATTTATTTCTATTCCCAATTATTGCTTGTTTTTTAGTACTTTGGATAAAGTCTTCCAGAATCTTCCTCTTTTTGTTCATATTCTTTAAAATGTTTTAAAATATGAGTCTTGGCATAGTTAAAAACAATAATCTTTCAGGATATCATTAAAGTATACTGCTCTATGTCATTTACTAAATATTTGAATCTCTGTTTTATATAAAGTTTGAATATGGATTTTGTCTAGTATGTGTCTGGGGCATATAGTAGCATTATCTAGTAGATGTTTCACTTGCATTATTAAGTCTATTGATATACCATTTCTGTCTTTTCTTATGGATGATACTGATTTTGGTTAGGTCATTTAATTTACCCCAGTTTCGTTATTGCACAGTTCTGATAGTATAGATTCATAATGACTCTTAATACCTTAGAAAATATCCCACAGTTGATGTTTACTGTCAATTCTGATTATTATTTGGTCCTTTTGTCTTTCATATAAATTGTATCATCAAATCACATGGAATATAGCTCTCTTTGTAGTTTGGTTTGGATAAAACTAATAGGTTTAAGATATTAAATACTACATTTTTGTAGTTCTTTAAAAATACATCTTAATCGTGTTTTCTATTTTCCAGATATGTTATATATGTATTATTAGATTCATTTCCAGATTCTTGAAATTTCTAATACTGTTTACTGCAAATTGGCTCTTCTTTTTAAGTATATTTTAATGGTTTACTGCTGCTAGATAGAAATGCAAGTGAATCTTGTTCATTAATGTTACATGTAGCCACTTTGCTGAAGTCTCTTGTTTATAATACATAAATATACAGTTTGAGCCTTTTACAAAAATGATCACACTATTTCTAAGTGATCCACAAACAACTCAATTCCGTTTCTTGTTTTAAATCCTTATACCTTTAATGATTTTATTGGATAGAATTTCACAGACAATGTTGAATTAAGATTGTAATGGTGGCTTTCTTGTTCTCATTCTTGAGTTTAAAGAAATTGTGCTGGTTAGGGTTTTTGCTGTTTTTGTTTGTTTGTTTTTGTCAACTTGAGATAAGCTAGAGTAGAGTAACCTGGGACAGGGGAAACCTCCATTAGGAAAATAGCTCTGTCAGACTGCACTCGGGGCAAGTCTGCAAATCATTTCTTGATTAATGATTCAGCCTATGGACAATGCCATCACCTGGAAAGTGAGGAGAAGCAAGTCAGTAAGCAGTCCTCCTTTATGACCTCCACTTCAGTTCCTGCCTCAACTTCCCTCAATGACTGCGATCTAGAAGTTGAAGCCTAATAAACACTTCACTTCTCAAGTTGCTTTTGCTCACCTACTTGGTTGTGCTTTCCTGTACTTCTTTGAGGGATTTTTGTGTTTCCTCTTTAAGGGCTTGTACCTGTTTACCTGTGTTCTCCTGTATTTCTTTAAGGGAGTTATTCATGTCCTTCTTAAGTTCCTCCATCACAATCATGAGATATGATTTTAGATCCAATCTTGCTTTTCCGGTGTTTTGGGATATCCAGGACTTGCTGTGGTGGGAGTACTAGGTTCTGTTGATGCCAAGTAGTCTTGGTTTCTGTTGGTAACATTCTTGCATCTGCCTTTTGCCATCTGTTGATCTCTGGTGTTAGATGTTCTTGCTGTCTCTGGCTGGAGCTTGTTCTTCCTGTGGGTCTGTAAGCCTGTGTCAGCACTTCTGGGAGATCAGCTCTCCTCTGGTAAGACTCACGCGCAAAGGGCTGTGGATCAGCTGTAACCTCCTGTGTCCTGGGGTCAGAGCATATCCTGGAGACAAGCTCTCTGCTTGCGGGGGGGGGGGGGGGCGGGAGGGGGAAGCAGAGAGGGTTGTGGATCCAACGTCCCTCCTAGTTGTAGAGGGACATAGAAAGGATCCTGTCCAAGCTGCCCTGGCACTTCTGTGGTGGCCTGAACCTCCTGTCTGGTCCCATGTTACAAAGTCACTGGAGAGAAAATGGTGATCTCACCTGAGTCTTGATATTTTTTTTTATATAGCCTCTTATGATAGCATGCCATAAGCTTTATGACTTGCCAATCTTTATTATGGCTATTAAATACTATATTTTCTCCTCAAAAGAATCTTGCTTTTATTGTACCCAAGAAGTTTTGCTCTATTGTATTTTCATTACTTTGTTTCTAGTATTTTTAAGTTTCCATTGAGTGTTTGATTATAGGACTAGGTGACTTAGATGCTTGCAATGCAGCCTGAGCATTAGTTGAGAACCTTTTAATGCATTGAGTCTGATCAAAGTTGGCAGAATTATGAGTTACTAGTAACTTTGCTAAACCACTTCATTTAGTATTTGTTAAGTCAAAACTCAAATAAATCTCTAAATAGGGGCTAGAAAGATGGTTCAGTTGTTAAGAGTACATACAGCTCTGGCAGAAGACACAAGTTTACTTTGCAGAACCCATGTCCATGGGCACATAACTATCTGCAACTCAAGTTCTAAAGGATCTAACACCTGCTTCTAGCCTCTGAAGGCACCTGCAATCACATACATGTACATACACTAAATAAATAAATAAATAAATAAATAATAAAATAAACCAAAAAAAAAAACCACAAAAAAAAAAAAACAAAAGAAAAAACCCTAAGTATTTGGCCTCTTCATCATTTGTAGGGACTCTGAGATATTATAGGAAGATATTTTTGTAATTTAAAAAGACATGTCAGCATATTCCAGGACAGTGGTCTCTAGAAAACTCAGGGAAATGGTAGGCCCCTGATTTTCAGAGGTTGTATTTTAAAGCTATCAACACTCTGAAATTCCTATTCATAATGCATTGTGAACACAAAGCTATCAAAATACATAGGCTAGTTAATGATGTCATATGAGATAGCCAAAGACCTGGTATACTATATTACAACAAGTAATCAGTGTGTTCTTTGAATAAGATGGTGAAAATTAGAGAGAAGTAGATTCTTGTTAGGTCAATGAAAACTACTTTAGGTCTTTTCTGCCTAATAGTACAGAGAGAGAGAGAGAGAGAGAGAGAGAGAGAGAGAGAGAGAGAGAGAGAGAGAGACAGAGAGAGAGACAGAGAGAGAGAGAGAGAAAGCATTGGCCAGAATGCTAACTACATACCAGGTGCTAGATAGACACTATGCTGAGTTTCTCCAGGCTCCTTAAATGACTACATCTAGAAGAACAGCTGTAAATAGGAGTATCATACTGATTGAGAATGAACATAATTCACCGATGGTTTTTAAGACCTGACTCTTGAATGAAAGCAAAATATGGTATTTAAACTGGACATGAACGGAATAAAAAAATCCTTCCCCATCTTTGATGGTATCATTATTTTCTGCTTCTCATGGGACTTTTGCATTATTTTTGGTTTGCTTTGTTAGCCAGGGACATTCCACAGGCTTTCACAGCTCTTCTGTATACAAAATAGCCCTTACAAATCACAGACCATAGGAAGTTCAGGAAGAAAAAAGACCAAAGTGTGGATGCTTCAGTCCTACTTAGAAGGGGAAACAAAATAATCAAGGAAGGTAGAGGGTGGGAGGGATTTGAGAGAAAGAGAGGAGGAGGAGAGGTAAAAGAGGGGCAGGATCAGGTGTGGGAGGAACCGGGAAAGATGTACAGAGGGTCAGGAAGTTGAACAGAGGTGTGTAGCAATGGGGGATCAGAAACTGGGGGTAGCCACCAGAAAGTCCCAGAAGCCAGGAAAGCAAGAGGCTCCCAGGCCCCAACTGGGATAGGGATAATATTAGCTGAAATACCCCACAAAGGGGAGAGAAAACCTGTAGAGACCATATCCAGAGGTTAGGCACTGTCCCCGGTTGAGGGATGGGGCCACCCACCCTTCTTAAAATTTTATCCCAGAATAGCTCCTGTCAAAAGGAAATACAGAGACAAAGTGGAGCAGAGACTGAAAGAAAGGCCATCCAGAGACTCCCCTGCCTGGGGATTCATCCCATATACAGTCACCAAATCCAGTCACTATTACTGATGCCAAGAAGTGCTTGCTGACAGGAGCCTGATATAGCTGTCTCCTGAGAAGCTCTGCCAGAGACTTACCAATTCAGATGCAGATGCTTGAAGCCAACCATCAGACTCAGCTCAGGGACCCTAATGGAAGAGTTAGGGGAAGGACTGAAGGAGCACAAGGAATTTGCAACCCCATAGGAAGAACAATAATATCAACCAACCAGACCCTCCCCCACCCCAGAGCTCCAAGGGACTAACATCAACTAAGGAATATGTATAGAGAAATCCATGGCTTCAGCTGCATATATAACAGAAGATGGCCTTATATGGCATCAGTAGGAGGAGAGGCCCTTGGTCCTGTAGAGGCTCCATGACCCAGTGTAGGGGAATGCCATGGTAGTGAGGTGGGAGTGGGTGGGTGGGTGGGGGAGCACCGTCATAGAAGCAGGGAGAGGGGGGATGCGATGGGGTTTTTGGAGGGGAAACTGGGAAGGGGGATAACATTTGAAATGTAAATAAATAAAATAACCAATAAAAATTAAAAAAAGAAAACCCAGTGAGAAGCATGTTTCATTTTTAAAACAATTATTGCAACATGTATATAGTTTGGAATCGAGGAAATTTAATATAGAATTGGTTCATAGACCACTGCACCAACAGAGAGAGGACAATGATTTCATCTTGCCATTTCACCATTACAATTCATCTCATTCCTTAATTCTTGGCATTTGCTAATAGAGCACAAGGCTTGTACATCCCTAGGGATTAGTGTAACTCACAGTGTCCAGTAATTCCTGAGCATATTAGGTATTTCTTTTTTGCCAGCATACAGTTATCATGACAAGTAGCTAAATATTCCTTTTGATAAAACTAGGGAGAATGATGTGCACTATGTAACTGTGGTGGTATTAGAGTATTTTTCCTTAATAAGCTGTTGATCTGTGGACTGTCTTAGCTTTGAGAATTGTGCTAGAGGTAGGATATTACTGGAGTTTTCATTTAGTCTAAAACTGGAGTTTTATATTATTTTAAAATAATAGTTTTATTTATTATTATAAAGTCTCACAAGTAATTCCCTGCTACTTAGCTCTTTTACATGTCCCTTCATTCTAAACAACATTCTGTTTTGATTTTCATTTTATGAAATTATATGTTTTATTTATATACTATATATTATGAAAAAATTTAATAAAAATGGAAAGGACTGTCACTCTAGCATTGCTGATTACAGTAGGTGTGCTAACTTTGTCTTTCGATGTTCAGTACCGCAAAAGGGGCCCTATTGCTATGGTACTTCTCTCACACTTAGCTCCAAATTACAAAAGTCAACCCTTCTTTGTGATGGTTTACTTCAATATCATATTTTTTCCACATGAAATATAACATACATTTAAAAGAAATCACAAAGCATATATGTACAACCTATTGAGCTATTACAAAGTAAAAGTTCTCAGAATATTAATGTAGAATCCAAGGTACAATACACCCTGTTACTATGAGCAAATGAAGTCTGAGTAACCAATGCCTCAGCCCCAAGTGAGTAGCCAATCTCCTGCTGAGGCTCAAAGTGATAGCAAGACCTTCTCATGGCATGTGCCGCCACTGTAGCTTTTTTCCACCCAGATATTTAAGGCCTGAAGAGTGCTTCCCTACAGAGACGGCTCCTACTGAGACTGGCTAAAGTTGTCTCCTTTTTAGCTGTATATGTTAACCCTCCCTTCATGTTTATCTGTTTGTAAGAACTGTTCAGCTGTATGTATTAACACTGACTCTCTGTTCAATTGTATATAAGAAACATTCCGAGCTTCCAGAGTACTGTGGCTTTTCCATCCAGGAGCCCAGACCACCTGATCCCACCTTTTCTGTCTATGCATCTGTTCTTTCTTCATTTCCTTTCCCTCATACTGGGGTATAATTACTATCCTACTCTTTATGGTATTAAGTTTTATACACTTATTTTTAATTTTACTATTTAAGTGTGCATCTGTAATCACACAAGTAAAACAACATATTTTTGAATGCTGCTTCTGTGGCAGTGTATATCATTAGTAATGGATTAGTAATTAGTAGATAGGGATATATGTTATTTCATCCAGTTTACTCATTGTTATAATTGTAAACTTTACACAAAGCTCTATTTTCATTGTTATATTGTTCATTTTATGAACATTTGCACATGGTTTGTCTTCTACAAAGTGTATGCTAAAGCTTTATCCCCAGTTCAACAGTACTAAGGGGTAAGGACATAATGGGGAGTGTTTAGTTATTGGAGAAGGTACCCTAGTGAAAGGATTAATGCCACACATAAAAAGCTTGTCTGCCTTTTGTTACTCTCTCCCATATGAGGAACCATTTGTCCACATTTTCCCATGTGAAATGTAACATACACTGTAAATACTCCCTTCTGCACTGTAATGCAGTGAGATGGCCTCACTAGACAGAAAATGCTGAGGGGATGATTTAGGACATTGCAGGCTTTAGAACCAGGAGAAGCAATATCTGTTCTTTGTAAATTATTCAATTTGGGTGTGTTATAATGTCAGAAAATAGATTAATGCAGGTACTTCCTTTTTAAAGGCCTTAACCTGTCAATAATGACACATTAGGGATGATAGGTGAGTCTGTGGATTTTGGAACTGCACACTCAGAACATAGTGGTAATATTAAGAAACTGTGTCAATGTGCAGCTTTTTGAGTTAGGTGTATGCGTAGAAACAGAGTTATTATTTTTCTATTATCCCACATTTTTCTGTACATGCTTCTTTTTAACATATTGTCAGAGGCATACTCAGTTTCCTAATTCTTTTCTCTATTGCATATATTTGCAAACCCTGATTTTATTCTCAATTACTACTACTCTACTTCTACCTAGAATCTTTACTTTTCACTATTTTCTGTCTATTCTCTGTTTAAATGGTTTTTTTCTTCCTTGAATCTAGCAAAATAATTTTTTTAAATCTATGTCTAAAAATAATTTAATATTTGAAGCTCAGTGATTCCATTTCTAGGCTTTCTTACTACTTGTCTTTCCTGGTCAATTGCTTCGTTTGGCTATCTTATTTGTGCCAGCACTTACGTTAAAATATTTGTTTTAGAAATACCTTGACATTTTAGATAAAATTACTTTCTTTTCTGAAGTATATGTTTTTTGTTTTTGTTTTTTGCTGCATCTGCCAGACACCTGAGAAAAGCAGCAATCTGGGATTACATTAGTTAGTATGAAGAGCAAGATAGTTTGACTTACTAAAGTGACTCAGAGCTGAGTTTCAAATTATGTGAAAGCTGTTTTTTCTTTCTTCACTCTGAGTCTGTTACTGTCTAAGGTTTAAATTTAATGTCTAAGTATTTTGCCAGAGCTTATACCATCACTGGAGTGCTTAATCATCAACTGTCTGGGATCGGGCACCAAATCCAGAAATTATTTTAGGTGGACTCATCTCTATAAATTCTATTGATATTGCACTTTTCCTATTTTTAGCCCTTTTACCACTCACTCTTGCATGTACTTATCAAGTTTATGGGGATACAAATTAAAAGAAACTAAGAGAGGATTTGGTGGGATTCTGTCTCAGCAGTTAAGAACACTTACTTACTTACTTACTTACTTACTTACTTACTTACTTACTTACTTACCTACTTTGCAGAGGATCCAGATTTAGTCTCCAGAATCCAAATGGCAACTGACCACCATCTATAATTCCACTTCCAAGGGCTCTGATGCCCCTCTGCTGTTGTCCTCTGGCACCAGCCCTGAATGTGGTACACATAAATCTATGAAGGGAAAACTCACATAAAATGAAAAGAATAATAAAATTTTCAAGAAAAATAACTTGGAATACATTTCCTTGCCTTGTTCCCTCCCCCAAGTCCACTTTAAGGGAAGGAAGCTCTATGGGACATTTTAGCAATAGTGGGATGAATTTTGTCCAATTACAGGCAGTGGTTTTGGCTTGTAAAAATTTTACTGAATTTTGGAGACCCAGTCTTCATATTCTTTTGAATGTTCTATTTTTTTTTCAAAAAATTTTCTATATGTAATATTAAATTTTCTACATGTAATATTAGATTTTCTAATTGGTATGTCACAGGAACCCACCATTTTTAATGGAAATGTAATCAGTGTGGATGCTTATCACTTCCAACTTACCTGTTAAATATCCCATTTTAAAATTTAATTGAAATTGCATATGTTCATAATGTCATGTTCTGTTCTGTATACACATTGTAGGGTAATTATATTAAGCTAACTGACATATAATCACATATACTCATTTTCTGTAGGTAGAACATTTTAAACATATTTTTAGTAATTCAGAAACAGACAGTATATTGTTATTAATTGTGATTATCATCCTTTGTAATGGATTTTAGAAATTTATTCTCCCTCTCTTACTGAAACTTACTAGGCTTGGTCAACATTTCTCCTCTCACTGGTTTCTCCCTCTCTAGGACATTATAACCATCATTCTGATTTTGCTGGTATTTTTTTCTTGATATTTAAGTGTGCAATAATTAATTAAAATATTGAAATAATAATTGAAATAAGCCAGACATAGAAAAACAAATACTGCAGCATCTCACTTATATTTGGAATCTTAAAATGTTAACCATTTTATAGATTTTCCTATGGCTATTTCATCTAAAATTTCATCCTTCTTCTTCAGACTTTAGTACTCCTTATCCTTCCAATTTAACCACCATAACCTTATAATTTTCTAGCATAAGGCATCATTTGCTTTTATAAAGTATATTTGTTTTTATTGTCAGCATTATGCCACCAAAATGTAAGGTCTATGCAAAGCAGAAACTTTTGTCTTGCTTACTATAATTATATAGTAAATATTTTAAAAGTTGGATGGTACCAACTAACACATCAGTCAACATTCATTTAGTTACTTTCAATTAAAAACACTTTACTACAGGAAATCATGGCAGCAAAATACATTGCCAAGATTCTCCATAATTCCTCTAGGCCCCAGAGGAGTAGACTAGAGGCTAGTGTTCCAGTAGGACTGTCAAATGAGTACTGTCAATCTGGTTCATTATATGTCAATGATAATTTTGCTTCATTAAAAAAAAAAAACAGAGAGAAGTACATAACCAACACATTAAAGTTGAATTGAAGAGCATATTCATTATGCAAAGACAAAATTTTTTTCTATTATCATTACAACTGTTTCCTAATAGTCTTAGAAGTCATGATCTTGATTGGATGCTGGGATATTACGTACTTCCAGATCTTTTGTTGTTGTTGTTGTTGTTGTCGTTGTTTAACACTGGTCAAAGTGGAGAAATGATATTGCCACTTTATTTAAATTTTTCCAATTTGCATTCAGAATCTTTGAGTCTTTGTATCCTTGCATCTATAATACACCAGAAGGTGTGGATGGTGTCAATTCATTGTATATACTACCAAATGAACAATGTGTTCTTATTGAAATATCTTGTGAGAAATGGGGAACTTATTATGCAGAACTAGTATAAAGAATGCCTTCTCTCCACTAAATTGCTTTAACAAGTCAGGAAAATACTTTATGCAGAAATGTCTTTCTTATTCTCACCATTGCAGAAACAGAGTTGCAACCAGCTGATAGCAATTGCACTTCCCCCACCTCTATCTGAAAGTGATTATTTGGTATCTGATGCATATTAAGAAGCATGATCAGCCTCTACATCTGTATTAGTCAGGTATTGTCAGAGCCTCTTAGGAGATAGCTATATGCTTGTCCTTCCTTCAGTCTCTGCTCCATAGTTAATCTCTGCCACTCCTTCTGTGGGTGTTTGGTTCCCCTTTTTAAGAAGGAATGAAATGTCCATCTTTTAGTCATTGAACTGAGTACACTGTACCCAATGAAGGAGTTAGAGAAAGGTTCTATGGAGCTGAAGGGTTTGCAGCCCCTTAGGACGAACAACAATATGAACTAACTAGTACCCTCAGAGCTCCCAGGGACCCAACCACCAATCAAGGACTATACAGGGTGGGATTGAATGTACTGGCAGCAGGTGTATAGTAGAGGATTGCAAATTCAATCATCAATAGGAGGAAAGGATCTCGGCCTTGTGAAGGTTTTATGCCCCAGTGTAGGGGAATGCCAGGGCCAATAAGTGGGAGAGGGTGGGGTGGCAGGCATGGGGAGAGGGGAGGCAAAAGGGGTTTGTTCTTGTTGTTTTTGTTTGTTTGTTTGTTTTGGAGGGGAACCTGGGAAAGGGAAAATTTACATGTAAATAAAGAAAATATCTAATAAAAAAATTAACTGTGAAAAAAAAGCATGATCAGTAGAAGCAATAGTCTTGTGAAAAGATTTTTACTATTAGCATTGCCTATACACAATGGGATATGATGATAACAAACAAGAAAAAACATCTAGTGATTTTCATTGTTAATTTTTCACTTTGAAAATTTTCATTTATTAGCATGCATTAATTGTACACATAGTTATGCAGCATGAATAAAATGTCCTTTAATCATATTACTCTTTCCTTTTAAAAAATTATTTTTCTTAGGATTATAATATAGTTACATCACTTTTGTTTTCTTCTTTCCAAACACTTCCACATATGCCTCTGTGTTCTTTTTCAAATTTGTGGCCTTTTAAAGTACTGTTACATGCATATATCTCTTGGCCTGGGGAGATGGCCAAGTGGTTAGAATGACTGCCATGTAATTATTAAGATCAGAATTCAGATCCCCAGAACCCATACAAGTTCCTAGGTTGTGTGGAGACCTTCCTGAAATTCTATCCTTGGTATTCATAAATTCTAGAGCAAGCTGATAATCAATAGTAGCCATTTTGGACAGCTTGGGCCTCAATTGAGAGACTCTGCCTCCTTGAATAAGGTAGAAGAGTGATGGAGGATGACTTAGGCCATCAATTTCATGTCCCATGTGCACCCCCACACACGGGCCTACATACAAGCAAACATGAGTACACACACATGTACAAAACACACTCACATATGAAAAAAATATGTTTTTGCCTTTACCTGGGATAATTGTTCTGACATCTTAACTTCGACATACTATGGTTTGTTAGTATTATTAGTTATACGTTCTTTGAATAATCTATTTTTATTCTTTTTTATTATATATTTTCTTTATTTACATGTCAAATGATATCTCCTTTCCCGGTTTTCCCTCTGAAAAATAAAAATAAAATAAAATAAAATAAAATAAAATAAACCACTGTTTCCTCCCCTCTCCCCCTGCTCACCAACCCACCCTTTCCCACTTCTTGGCCCTGGCATTCCCCTACACTGGAGCATAGAACCTTATTTTTATTCTTATTATTGTGAGACAGTGTCACTCTAGCTGGCCTGGAACTTGCAGTGTAGACCCGATTGGCACTGACTGTGGCATTTTTTTCTGCCTCTGTCTCCCCAGTGGTAGGTTTACAGGTGTGGCATTATTGTATACAAGGCTAGAATAATATATTTTCATGTTTCTCCTTAGGTAAACTGTAGAAAGCAGAATCTAACATAAAAGAAGTAAGGTGCAGAGATAGAAAAGTGATGACCGCAGATGTAGAAAAGGATTCTCAAATATCCCTGTTCATTAAACAAAACTAGTGAGCTTGTTCCCAGACTTCCAGGCCACATAACCCCATATTTCAATTCACTTAGTGTGTAAGGATTCATAAATGTTAGCATGATTTAGAAAGTTCACTAGTAATTCTAAGGTACTAGGAAGCACTGTCAAATGCGGCTTTTGTACTCTGCAGAACCTCTGAGATATGTTTTAAGCTTCAAGTGTGGTCATAAATAGGAAAAAGAAAACACTGTGTTGTGCTTTGAATGACCATAACCTCCCAGCCTTTGACTTATGATATAGGTCAGAGCTACAAGATAGATACCATGGGCATCAATAAAAGCTTCAAATTGCATAATGTTGAAAAAATAGCTTTTAATGGGAGAGAAGTAACTAATTATGACATCAATTTTGGAATGATTTGGAAATATATGAATTATGACAACATTCTGAGGTTACATAGCACATGGTCCAGGTGACAGTCAACTAGGCCAATAGGATCCCTAGTTGCTTAGGACATATGGAACTCTTTCAAAAGCTGGGTGATGGGTTCAGAGTTCTGAATTGGTCATTAGCCTTAACTATTAGATGTCCCTTAGGAAAAATATCAACAGTAAAGGGAGAATCTTAAAACCTAGGCATATTCCATTGATTACAGTACCAGATTAAGTTAATCTGGAATGGGATCCAGGGAATTGGTATTTTATGTTTTTGTTTGTTTCATCTTTACCAACTTGCTACTCAAGGTTACAATGTACAGCAAATAACCTAGGATTATTAAATGGCTTTCCTGATTCTTTCTAATAATACCTCCATTTCTCCTATAGATTCTATGAACATCAGAAAATTCTATCTATCTATCTATCTATCTATCTATCTATCTATCTATCTATCT
>JADRCD010077676.1:0-11447 GCA_019843815.1 Montemys delectorum | reverse complement strand
ATATATATATATATATATATATATATATAAATATACACATTCCGCACAATCGTCTCGCCAGCAAGAACGCATGTGAACACCAGGATCCTTCTGCAGCAAGCGTTTATTGCATCTTCAAGAGGAAGACCCCGAGCCCCGGAAAGGCACTGCTTATATCCTAGTAGGAGCCCATGAACTCATGCCACGTGTCATCTCCCCATAGGCCAGGGAAAATCATGCCACTCAGAAGCACAACCTACAAGCCAAATCAGGTGTTGTTTTGTTGTTTATCTCAGAGCTCTCGGCCAGCCGTCGCCGTCTTTAGGGCGTGGTTCGGACGGCTCTCTACACATACATATACATACATACATACACATACATACATACGTACACATACATACATACACATACATACATACATACATACATATACATACATACATACAATTGTATTACATAGTCATACATACAGTTAGTATTGGAAGTACTAGTGTTCCAGTCTATGCCTTTTGGATTTCTAGCTTTATATAATTTCTTTTGCAAATGACAACTCCTATTAACTCATTACTGAAAATACCTTCACTAAATTGCTTTTTTCATGGTTTTTGGGGAAAGTAATGGATGGGGAAGAACATCAAAGACATTAATAACAAATATAAAACATGATTGGTTGATGAGCTTCAGGGGAGTACTTAGGTCTCAGGCTCTAAAAAACAGTTATATCTGGAGGAGCAGACAGAGTTAAGTACATTGCCAAGGGAATCTCCATGAAAGTTAATCTCCTGAGAGGCTCTGACAATACCTGACTAATACAGATGTAGAGGCTCACAACCATTCATTGAACTGAGTACACTGTCCCCAATGAAGGAGTTAGAGAAAGGTTCTATGGAGCTGAAGGGTTTGCAGCCCCTTAGAACGAACAATTACTAACTAGTACCCTCAGAGCTCCCAGGGACCCAACCACCAATCAAGGACTATACAGGGAGGGACTGAATGTTCTGGCAGCATGTGTATAGTAGAGGATTGCAAATTTGATCATCAATAGGAGGAAAGGACCTCGGCCTTGTGAAGGTTCTGTGCCCCAGTGTAGGGGAATGCCAGGGCCAATAAGTGGGAGAGGGTGGGGTGGCAGGAATGGGGAGGGGGGAGGCAAAAGAAGTTTGTTCTTGTTGTTTTTGTTTGTTTGTTTGTTTTTTGGAGGGGTACCTGGGAAAGGGAAAATTTACATGTAAATAAAGAAAATATCTAAAATAAAAAATAAAAAAAAAATTTACCGAGAAGTTTTTATCTGAGGATCAAAGAAGGGAACTCCCAAGCCCTCAAGTGAGAGCTAGTAGGATGGAAACTATTGTATTTTAGGTGATGGATATGCTAATTAGTGTGACTTAGTAATTTTCTCTTTCTCTCTCTTTCTCTCTCTCTCTCTCTCTCTCTCTCTCTCTCTCTCTCTCTCTCTCTGTGTGTGTGTGTGTGTATGTGTGTGTATTTGTTTATTTATTTTATGTGTATGGGTGTTTTAACTTCATGCTTCTTGGTACACCACATATGTTCAGTACTCCTGAAAACTGAAGAGGGTGTGTGAGCCTCTGGACCTGGAGTTATGTGAACTGCCATGTGGGTTCTGGGAATTGAACCAAGGACTTCTGGAAGAGCACCCAGTGTTCTTAACCACTGATCCACCTCTTAAGCCATTGTTTACTTTTTAAAGAATGTTAGAGACACAGTTACTCTGTTCTAGATCCAATGTGCTATAGATCTGCACATGTTAGATGTATGTTTGATCTTACAAAAGCAGAAGGGTTATGGCAGGGATAAGACTTTAGAGGTAAATACTAAGATTACACCTATAAAAAACTCCAATGTTCCCTAAAGGAATTGAAAGTTTTTTAAAGACCTTTAATTTTCTCCTATATAAGAAAATTCTTGCTTTGTGTTTCCTTTGTTTTCCTCCTGCCCAGTATTAATACATTCTTTTAGTAGAAAATTGGATGAAGGATAGTGCATTTGTTGGTTCTAGAAGGGGTGCTTTGTGTAGCTTCATGGCTGAATATTCCTGGGTTCTCCTTGAAGACTATAGCAAGAGTCTTCATTAACATTCAGTTGTGGCACTAGTGTACATAATTTTGAAAAGCACTTTGTCACTGCACCACCTACATAGTCTCCAAAGAAAAACCCATAATCCAAGGTTGGAACAAAGGGAAGGTCAAATATGAAAGGTTAGAGCCAAGAAAAGTTTAGATGCATAGATGGCTGGAGGGAAGCACAAGGGCCCATGTGAGCTGACTCCCTAGGTGGTACTGAGTAGTCAAGAGGCGACCTAAGTTCATGGAGGTGAGATATCAAAAGGAAATAGGAGTAGAATTCTATTGACCATTTTGGTGATGGTTTTCTCACCTGTGTAGCCTCTGGCATGTCAGTTGGTACTATAGAGAAGGGCAAAGAGGGCCATAACTCTTCACATTGCATTCTTACCCTAGCCTAGAAGATCAGGGAAGAAGAGTTAAGGGGTTGAATACACAGCTCCCATCAGACTCCTGATTCAGCAGATTCGCTGATTTGTACCCTTGCCACCTTTTTACACCTAAGTAGATGTGAAGTGAGAATGCTGTGCTCACCAAGGTCCTTAGGACACTAGGAGTAAAATGCATGACAGAACTGGAGCAAGTAGAGAGGGAGATGTGAAGGTTATCTAATAGTGTGTTAAATTTTATATAGCCACAAAATCATTAAAATATAAAAATAAAATGTAACAGTTTTGGATGTTTAAATTCTTGTAATAGCTGCCATTTCCCATTATTTTAAACTCTATTATTTAAAAAATTGCAGAAAATATCAAAACAAACACAAACACCAGGCACAGAAATTAACCAGACCCAATATCCATATGTCTCTCTGAGCTTCTGTATCATTAAAATAGCCATTCTGAAGTGGTGAATCTATACTGGAGCCCACACTTTCACCAGCGAATGCATTTTTTAATTCACTTATCCACCTTCACCCCCTGCCCCCATAAAAGCCACAACAGTTTTATAAATAGAAGAACAAAATTACCTTTATATCTGTTTATAACTCATGTCCATTACCTGGTTTCAAACCATGAAAATAAAAATACACTGGAAAGGATATGTACATTTAAATGATTTTCAAACAACTGCTATATTCTTGAGAAATCATTTTCTTGTTATGTCATTGTATTAATATTAAGTTTCACTGTTCTCTTTTGATCTATAGTCTGCAACATTGACATTTCTCTTTTCATTCAGATCTAAGCCTATCTTGAATAAAGACTGCCATCTGTGTCATATTAGCAGTGAAATGACTATGAAATAAATTATTTTCCACTTGTGGCTAATATGAGACCAGAATATGGAAAATAAAACTAGCTTTAAAAATTCAATTTGCAGTAGATATTTATGAACAATTTATGTGTCCTTACTTTATAATGTAATAATTAATATACCATTGATTTATTATTAAAAGTTAAATATGTTTAGTGATACCATTCTATGCATTTAAAATTAAAATATAAATCAAAGGTATCATTAGACATAATTTCACCTTCTTGTATATATCAAAGTCCCTGGGTTATCTTATGTGAATGCTTCTAACCTCTTAATTCTGCTAAAAGAAATGGCTGTAAGAAGTGATATGATAAATATTTTAAAGCATCACATTTTATGTCATAATCTTGACAAGAGTAGTGAAAGATGATGTAAAGTGGCAAAGGTTCTAAATGCTAAATAAAAAAGAATTACTAGTCTTACATAAAGTTTTGGCATGTGATATATTTGTTTATTGACACATTATTATTGAATAATTCAGAGAAGATTCAAAGTTGATACTGATTTTGTTGACTTAGAATGAATTTCTTTGATCCTTAATGTTTCTGGAACTTTGTGAGCATAACAAAAAAAATGACAGAAATAGATTTGAGTCCTGGAGATGACATGAGGTGACATGAGGTGACAGACTCAGAGGATCTGAGAAGAGATATCTGTATCAACTCACCATGGAGTGGCAATACTAGGAAGAGAAAGTAGAATGTTAAGATTTAAATCCATACTTCGGTGATAGTGTATTTTATGTTAACTCAGCACTTCACAAAGTATGTCTCATTGTTATTTTTAGTTTATTAGTGCTATTATAATAGTAACTAGTTGGTATTTATCTCGAAGGCATTTAGTGCTTTGCAGGAACTTTTTTCTTGTCAGGTGACAATATTCATCGCAATTTCAAGGGGGAAAAACAGTGATTCCAAATGAGGAACAGATGAATAACAGAAGTATGGTTTTAAAAACAACAACAGAGAGACAGCCGACTTTCTGCTTCTACTCTGGTATGCTGTGCATGGAGCTTTGTTGCTTTGCTTCGATGTGTGTGATCTAAAACACCCAGCATGCAATGAAAGCCCAACAAAGTGAAATTTTAGCTTTTGAAAGTTAATTAGTGATATTTTTGACAAGTGCAAGATTTCTTTGGTACCTTCACAGGAAGTAAATAAAGCACACCCAGATATCTGAGATGTTGTCTCATATCTGGGGTTGGTATAGAGCTGGGTGTAAAGTGGGGGGGCAGTTTTTCTCAGAGGCTTTTAATGACTTTTGATGTTTTGAAGTTACACTGCACAAAGTAGGCACTTTTAGAAACTGACGAGGGACTTGAAAAGTTTTAAAAAGATCTTTGTCTTTAAATTTCAAACGGATTATAAGGTCATCTGTTTATGGCATGAAGTGATAAAGCTACCCTGGGTGCTTGTTCTTGTTCTGTAATAATGCCTCTTAAGAAACAATGATTCTTACTGAAAAAAAAAATGTTGTAGATAATCAAGCATTATTTTAAATCTTAAGAAAATTGGCATGCATGAGGCCTTTTTCAAATGCTCACAGAACATTATATACTTGACAGTAAATTGATTTTTAAGGATACTTAAAATAGTTTCTGATAATGTAGAACAGCAAAGTTTCTTTCACTTTTTACACTTGTGACTTCTCTTTATACCTGGGAAATTTTTATGTGAGCCTGGATATTTATGTATTAAAAACAGGTTTATTTTTTTATCAAATATTTGCTGATAATAATAAGAAAAAAATTAAAGCAGTTCTTTGGCATACATACAATTTTGTCATTTATTAAAGATGAAGTCCAATTTGCATAATAAGGAGATAGGTGTTCTTATTTATCTTTACACAAATAATTACATTATAGGTACTGGACATAGACTATATAACAAAAATTCCTGTACCAAAAATGGGAATCCTCCTCTCTAGTTGGTTAGGGAAGCCCAAGAGACACCCAAAGTAATATAGGCGGTTGCTGTTTCCCTTGGTTGTCTCCCAGAAGTTGAAGGTAAATTCCCATTCTTGAAAATAAGACACAATTTTGACACAGGACTCAAGATGTAACACAAATTCCCTCTCCCTGAGGACTAGCTTTCATAGTACCAGAAGGAGTTACACAAATTGCCAGAGGAGGAAACCACATCAGTGGTCTTACCCAGTTGTCTGTGAACCTAGCTATGAAAGAACATAGCTAGATATCCCTAAAGTTGCAACTGTAGCACTTACATCTTTGTAGAAACCTACAGCTGTCTAGTTGGACTTTAAGGCCTGTTCCACTCTTCCATCTTGGTAGAAACCTACAGCTATCTAACTGGACTTTAAGGCTGGTTCCACAGTGGGAAAAGCATATCTAATACTATTAGCCATTGCTAACCAACTTGCTACTTCATAGCTGTAATTTTTCTACTGTTACGAATAGGAAAGTAAATATCTGTGGTTTCCTATGGTCTTAGTCAACCTCCATGAAAAGGTGGTTCAATCCCCAAAAGAGTCTTAGAGGATCATAGAGTACAACCTACTACAGAAACTTATCTAAACTAGTATAAATCTTTACCCTCATACCCACAGACAAGTGTATCACTTGCCTCTCATCAAAGAAACTGCTCTTTCCAGCAGATGGAGATCATTATAGGAAGCTACAACTAGTCTAAATGCACAGAACAGATGATTGTGGGTTGCCCAGCTCTGGTTGATACATCTTCAACACAATCCCCGCAACTAAAGCTCAGGGATTATAAAATCCAGAAGGCCAAGTCTTCTGTAAGAGTTCCGTGTCTCCCAAAGTTGACAGGGACACACTAAATTGAAAGGAAGAACTCTCAAGTGGCCTTTCCCCTAGACAAAGAACTAGAAGCAACTAAGAAATGCTGAGAAAGGGAGAATTAGCCTTTCCCATGGGATGAGTTGTTGGTTATTCAATAAATAGCAAGTGCTCGGCCTTGAAAACATATGCATACAAGCAAAACACTAAACAGAACCTGATGGTCATGTTTACATATTTGTGTGTGTGTGTGTGTGTGTGTGTGTGTGTGTGTGTGTGTGTAAAAAGAAGTCATAATTGAGAGGGAAAGGGAAATGCGGTCATGGGAGGGATTGGAGGTGGGAAATGATGTAATTATATTATTATACTTTAATTTAAAATTGCATATGAGAAAAGATTTTTAAAAATTAAAATTTAGAAGTTAATTTTTAATAAAGCAGTTAAGAGCAGAGGGCCAGAATTTGGTTTTCAATATCTACAATCGGAGGCTCACAAATACCTATAGTTCCAGATCCAGAGGATTTGTCACCTTTGGCCTCCTCAGACACCCCTACTCATATGCACCTACTACCCTCTACAATGCACATAATAAACATAATTAAAAAAATCTTTTAAAAAGAATGAAAACTTTTTGAATATCTGTTATTGCAGGATGTAGAGCATCTTCAACTTTTTTCAGATTTGATAGATTTTTTAATTTTATAAACGTCTGTATTTAAAATGTCACTTTGCATAAATATGTAGTACAAAATGGCAAAGTATGTTTAGGGCCTCTTACGAAATTGTTGGAAATTCTGTCTGAATTCTAAGCCAAAGTTAACTTAACAATTTTTTTTATAAAACTCAAGTCAGCAACATAAATAGTGTGAACTACTCATACTCGTGTTATATTTTCAGATCCAAGGCTGCAGTAATGCCATGTGATGTAATACAAGTTAAGAACTGCCAGAAGCACCTTCGATATACTATACATTTGATTTTGAATTTAATTTTAGTTGTGCATCTAGAAACCTTTAACTATTGCCAAAACTTCCAAGACTCCCCCATTCAGTTATGTGACTCCTCATTGTGCTGTGACCTGTAGTTTAAGAAGCTGGGACCTAGAAGATGCCACACAGTCACATGCTGTCAGAGCATCTTGAAAAAGAGCAGTTTTCCTTGTTCCACAAATGAGCTGAAGTGACAGCTGATGGTTTAAACTGCCAGGATTCTGTGTGCATGTTGCTCTAACAACACACAGCATTAATTAATTGCCGTATGGAGTTCTCTTTCTTTAAGATTAGCCTCAACTTCTCGGTGTTTTAAAATCACTCATGCTGCAACCTAACCTGCAGCAATGCTGCTGGAATCCAATTGAAAGCATCACTCTATGTAGAATAGTATTTGTATCAGTTGCAATTATTATTTTTTGCTTCATGGTTCTGCATTTTTGCTCTCTGATTGAGATTTTCTTTTATTATAATGCAGAGAATTTTCTTGTTTCAGTTATAAAAAGCCCAAACTCCAATCAATTGATTTACAAAGCTATTTATAACTGACTTTAGCCATCCTGGCAAATGTGCTGATACTTACTAATATCTGACTTTCCTTTGGCAAGGGGCTTCCTGGTGATTATAAAAATAAATAAATATTGACTTTCTTTCTTTGTGAGAGACATAGGGTTTTCAGTCTGAGGCTTATTTTTCTATTACTCTCTTCAGAAATCCGGGATGATGAGGAATTTCTTGCCTCAGTAAGGAGGAGTAAACCAAAGATAGAAAGATTTAGCTGAGATTTAAGGAGAAATTTCCTGCCTGAAAATGTAGTACAACATAGGCTATTCTTTAACACGAAACAATGGCATTCCAGGTATGTCTCCCACCTGCCCCAAGGCCAGTCGGAGATTGAGATGATAGAGTGGTTGCTGATGTTTTGATTTTTGACCCACTGCTTGCCCGTTTTAGGTACAGGTAGGAAAAGAAAAAGGACGGGGAGAGAAAAGCAGGGGTTATGACTCAGGGTTACAGAGGTTAATATCTAAAAAAAAAAATTCTCTTTCCTACTGACTCAACTGTATTATTCTCATATTTGAAGCTCTTCACAATTTTTCCCCAATCTACTTTTCCAGGCCTTCTTTTTTTTTTCCTTTCACACCTTTCCATGGACACAGTGCCACAGCCGCTTTGGGCTTGTCTCCCTTTCTCACAAAGTGCAACAATTATCTGTCATATATACTTGCTGATTCTTACACTTTCTCAACTGCTCATTACTTCTTCCATTTTAAACCCTACCTCTTGCATTTAGTCTCTGTCAAACTGGTCAGTTTGTTCTTTGTTAGGCACAATCCTGTCTCAAGACCTTTGTACTTTCTCTTAGTCCTGCCTGCAACATTTTGCACTAGATAAAGGATAAACTTCTTCCTACACTCTTTTTAAGATTCTTCTCAAGTTTTATACTGCCTCTAATGCTTTCTTTGGCACCTTATTTCAAATTACATTTTTCTTGTCCTTCTCCATATCACCGATTCTGCTTTATGTTTTCTACAACAACATTTTATGCTGCATTATACACTCTGCTTGTATATATTTCTTTTCTATCCTCTATCACCACCACCACCGCACCAGAATTTCAATGCCATTTGAGCAGAGATTTTTTTTGTCTGTATATTTCAGTGCTATATATCCAATGTATTAAAAATAGTGTCTGTCACATAGTAGGCTCGATCACTGAAAAGTGAATAAGTTGATGCTACTCCCTCTGTCTGAAAATCTCCCTCTTTATCTTAACATGTATTTGAAGCCACCATCTTCAATGAAGCCTTCTCTGGTTTCTCCTGACATTGTATTTCCTATGTCTACTCTCATAACAATAACCTTCTGTTTGTAGAGAAGCTTCTGAATCCCTTATCTATTCTGCATTAATCCATGAATATTATTCCTTTCGGTAAGTATTTGTTGAGGAGCAACATTAAGAGATTCAGAGACCCCATTCCCAAAGAAACAAGCATAGGTAATGAAGACAAAAATAAATCTGGACGTAGTCTTAAGGGTATATAGGCAAATTAAGAAATACATACTCAATACTAGATAACTACGGAGTACCGAGAGCAGGAGAAAGAGTCTTCCCCAGGGAAGGGCACACCAACTAGTTATCCAATACGGAATAGTCAGCATTGAGAAAGTTGAGTTTATGTATTTAAGAATATATACACGTACACACACACATGTGAGCATAATTAAAGAAGACATGACATATGTTTGAAAGAGAGCAAGGTGGGATACATGAAAGGAATTGTTGGGAGGAAATAAAATGGAAATTATGTAACTTTAAAATTAAGAGTCACAATCAAGAAAGGTCGACTTTATCCAACAAAAATGTCTGTGGCACTTCATCTGTGCTCTTCTCTTCCCCTCAGCTTCTCTACTCAGCTTCATGGCCACTCTCCTCTCTGTGGGTATGGGAAAGGCAAGAGCTATCTCTTCTTAGTCCTTATGGAGGTGGTCTTTTATTGGGAAGGAAAATCAGCCTGCCTTTCCTACCCAATCCTGGTTGAAGCTGAGGGTGCTAATCTCCAGCATTCATTTCTCCCAGGCATCACTCAGAATCTACCCAAGATCAAGCAGAATAAAAATCCTGAGACTGATTCTATTTCTACAAGGGTTCCATGACACAAGAGTCAAGCAAGCTAAGAAGGTCATAGCTACCATCTCTTCCCAGTGCCTGAAGTGCTGCCTTAGAAATTTTGTCCAAGGAGAAAGGTAGAAGATCATAAATCCAAAGATTTCACTGAAAAGGCTTTATTCAACAGCATGTGGGGAAGGTCAAGTTGAGGTTCTCTTGAAGTAAAAGGAGATTTTTGTATAAGCAAATAAGATGTTAGCTTCCTTTAGTTAATTAAGAAAACAAGATGAAGCATAGAATAGCTAGTTTACTAGAGAGATGCAAAGAAATACACACTTAAGAAGAATTTGCTTAAAGTCAGAATGAACTTCAAAGATGTGCCACAAAGCTAGTCCTGCCCACATTTAACTGGACTGAATTATAAGGCAATTTGTTTAATGATCATTATTGAAAATGATAGCAAATCAGTCCTAACCGGTGGAACATAACAAATGGGTATGAGACAGTGCATAGAGTTCAACAGAGGGTAGGAACCTAGAGCAAAAGAACCATGTTACAACCTCTGTCATCCCGCAAAAAGTATGTTTATGTTCACTTGTGGTTTCCTCTGAGAAATGTGCCCAAACTCTATTCCATGGGAAAGATATGCTTTGTCAAAATAGCCTAGGTAAGTAAATAAACAAGTAAGCAATAAATAAGACCTTAGTGAGTAGAATCAGCATTGAGAACTGCCACAATATATTGTCTCTAATATACAGGTTTTGAAAGACAGCATTGAAGGCACAGAAAGAAAAGTTTACACATCTACATAAATATTACTACTACAACTACTACAACTAGTACCACTATTACTACTTTCACCCCCTACCACTCCTATAACCGCTGCTACAAAAGTTCACCACTATCACCTTCATTGAGAACAAACAACAGAAACTGCCTGTGTGAGAACCAAGATAACCTTGCTTAACAGACAAATTTCAAAGCTGCTAGTATGTTTAAAGTAATAAACTATGTTTTTACAAGTGGACAAAGTTTTGAAGAAAGTGTATAATAACTCAATAGAGGATATCAAGAAAGGGACAGAAATTATTTTAAGGAAAAAAAAAAAGAATGAGATGGGAAGTACAGAGTTGAAAAGTAAGATAACCTGAATGAAAGATGGAAGATGCGAATGAAGCAATATGCTCAATAATAAATATAATAGAATCTGAAGAAAAGGGGAAATAAGAAGAAGGAAACTTTGGAGAAGCATGAAATGATGTCAAATATACCAAATTATGCTCAATGGGAAAACCAGAAGAAAGGAAGGAAAGGAGCACAAACAATACTCCAAGAGAGAATGGTTCATATGATGAAAATCAATCTACATATCTGAGCAACTTAATTCAATGAAAATTAACTTGATTCAATAAAAGCAGCAAGGATACATAGAGGAATTAAAAGACAATATCTTTGTAGAATAAAACAAAATGGAAGATGTAAATTCAACTTTACACACACACACACACACACACACACACACACACACACACACACCACCACCACCACCACGACCACCAGCAGCAGCAGCAGCAGCACCTCCACTACCACCACCACTATCACCAGTCCCATTGAATTAATATTTTGGGCCCTTTAGCTTTTACCTGTATGGGGGAAAGGAGTAGTAAAAAATAGAAAAGACAGAATCCTAAGTTAAAGATTGAATTTCTACATGTAATTTTAATTGCTGAAGTGATATAGATTTATGCAGCAATATTATGGCTAAAATT
>JADRCD010077672.1:0-16531 GCA_019843815.1 Montemys delectorum | reverse complement strand
CCCCCCCCCCCCCGCAACCCCCTCCCACCATCTGGTTATCTCTAGTGCTACCTGCCCTTGTTAATTCTGACTGGAGTCAGTCCTTCCTGTGATCCTGGTTGCATCAGAACTCCTCAGAGTCAGGCAGTCTCTGGGATCCTGTGATTCTGGGATCCTGTGACCCTGGGCTTGTTAAAGCACCTGGGAGTGTAGCAGCTTCCTCTGGGTGTTGTGGGACTGGCTGCAGAGCTTGCACCCAAGGTCCACTCAGGACACCAGCCCAAAGAGGCCGGCATGTATTTTTAGTATTGCTGTAGACAAGCATCTACATAACACTGTTAAATTGATTGTTGTTTTATATCAAACAATTTTTATAATACTCATTTTTATTGTTATAATATTTTATAAATTTTAAGGAATATGACAAAAAAAGATATTGTAGGTATTGAAAATCTAAGGATTTAGAAGCTATATTTATTTTCCTTTACATTTTCCTACAGGGTGGGTTTGTAAGTAAAATCATGGTTTCTGGAATGTTAGAAGGTATGCCTGAGGTGCATAGTGTGACTGTGTTTTAGACAAATGAACACAGCTTATGCTATATCTACAGAATACATACAAAGAAAACTTGTAATGCAATGTCCACCCATTGGTGGGGTTGAAATCAACTATGAAAATGTAGACAAAGTATCATGTTGATTTTCATCTAAGAAATTTTCTCTAAAACTCTCTTCTTAAAATATTTCAGTAAATAAATTATGAATTGTTGTACTGGCTGGTTTTGTGTGTCAACTTGACACAGACTGCAGTTATCACAGAGAAGGGAGCTTCAGTTGGGGAAGTGCCTCCATGAGACCCAGCTGTGGGGCATTTTCTCAATTAGTGATCAAGGGGGTAGGGCCTCTTGTGGTTGGTGCTATCCCTGGGCTGGAAGTCTTGGGTTCTATAAGAGAGCAGGCTGAGTAAGCCAGGAAAAGCAAGCCAGTAAGGAACATCCCTCCATGGCCTCTGCATCAGCTCCTGCTTCCTGACCTGCTTGAGTTCCAGTCCTGACTTCCTCTGGTGATGAACAGCCATGTGGAAGTAAGCTGAATAAACCCTTTCCTCCCCAACTTGCTTCTTGGTCATGATGTTTGTGCAGGAATAGAAACCTTGACTAAGACAATTGTCAATGCTAAAGAGAAAGGCTATTGCCTTGTATGTACTTATTATAAACCACAAAGGCATACAGATTAATAATTATGATGTTGTTCCCTTTAAAATATTTTTAATAGAAATGATTTGACAAGTTGTATTTCCAAACTGGAAGTAATGATAACTCTATCCATAGTAAACTCATTTAAAAAGAAAGACATTGGGCATTACTCAGTAACCTTTTATGTCTCAGCCTCTAAAAAATGCAGTAATATTTGAATGAATCCTCAACTATAGTGATTGGAAAGAATTTTTTAAAATGCTGAATATTCCATGTATTTCTAAATCTTTTGTCAAAACAAAACAAGCAAACAAACTACACAGGTCAACAAAAATGAAGAATTAGAAAATACTGGATTGCCACTTAAGAGGTGGTCACCTGGGATATCAATTGATGTGTGGATGAAAACCATAAAGGAACCTTAAAGTAATGGGAAAGTCCTACTCTTCATTTTATCAATATTCACATTGTGGTTCTTTGGTTAGATATGATTGGCTATCATGTGCTAATCTGCTCTAAGTGTAGTGCCAAGTATGGCAGTGTTGGTAGGTAGTGCCACTTTTAAGAGACAAGGTCTACAATAAATAAAGTCTGTCATTGGATGTGCTGCCTTTTGAAGAGATTAATATTTAGCTGAAACCCTTTTAGTACAATTTAATACAATGTTCAGGGAGTAAGGCCTTTTGATTCTGTCTGGGTTCTTTTCATACCATGCGTTCTCTTCTAATGACCCATCCCTGGGGTCATTTGCGGTCATGTCACATTAATCAGGTTGTCATGACCAGAGAACAAATGGATGAGATTACGCTATTTCTCATTACAAAACAGTAAGCAAAAGAAAATAGTCTTGTATGTCTGGTTTTGGAAGTATAGTAGTGTTTACATAGGTATATTACTATTGATTTTAAACAATCTCTATCTATTCTTGTATGTGTGTATGTATGTATGCTTGCATGTATCCACCTATCTATCTATCTATCTATCTATCTATCTATCTATCTATCTATCTATCCATGCATCCACCCACCTATCTCTGTGTGTGTGTTTCAAAATTTGTGATTCAACAATTGTTAAAAGTAATTTTTAAGCCAAAAAGTAGAAGGAAATGAAATGCATGTATCACTTTGTCAAATATGATATGAGCATTAGAATACTAACATCACAGTGGCCTGTTACCATGCTTACTACAGAATCCTCAGATGTCAGTGGTTGGTCTACCAACTGCAGTCACCAGTTTGGTTTTTAGTCCTAGCAAATAAAGTGACAATTTTATGTCCACTAATATGTTCTCCATTCCAGGTTTCTTGTAAAGGTATGTTTTTAATAACTAATTTGATTCTTATGATAATCTAATTGAATCAGGAAGTGTGTTGTCTTGATTCCTCCAAATCACATGAACTAACTTTTAACTCAGCAGTGGGTTCATGAAATGTTACTCATGTTAGCAATATTCAGTACCAATCCCCTAAAGAAACAAAAGTTGTCATATAAGGACAGGCATGCTTTGAGCTTCCAAGAGGATGTTTTCTACAATTGTTTACCCACTACAAACACAAAATTCTGCTGTAAACTTGTCAGACTTCAACCTAAACTCTATGAACTCTAGTTTTCAGCAAATTGTTATTGTTTCAAATATATATTTTTCCAAGATATATTTTGTTCTTTAAAACATTTCTCAACATTTTAACATTGATTTGGATTATAAAGGAATGACTTTCCAAACATGCTCATTTCCTTCTAATTTTCTTTATCTATGAAACTACGTTGGTACTATATTTTAAAGTATATTTACATTATTGTTTGATGTGTGTGATAACAACCATTGATTGCTGTTTCTCTTTGACTCTTTGATTCTAAGAGATCTTAAAGTCTTCTAAGTAAACGTTGTTGTCTTTGTACATATTCTTTGATAGATGTAATATGTTTTGAGCATAGTGATATTCACTTAAGTAAATATATAATTTAAGTATTCAAATCTGATGAGTAGGGCACAGTAAAGAAACCACAAAAAGAGAAGCCACTCAATTTTTACAGGTAAAAAAAAAATGCTATGGAGAGAAAAATGTTCAGAGGCATCTGGAAGTATTCAGAGTAGAGAGAAAAAGAAACAGACTTTGTATGACCAAGACTGTCTGGTACAGAAAGGAGAATATAGGAGTAGAAAATTGGAGATGCCTATGGCAGGAAGAGAAACTTTGCCTCCATAAAGAGGAGGGCATTCCAGAACATAGATTTTATTCTGTGTTGCTTTTATTTACTGCACTGCAATGGATTCACTTGTAGTCAGAATTAGACAGCAGACAATCTCCATGAAGAAATTTGTTGTTTGGTAGAGTTTTGCTATCTTAGTGTTGTGTAATTAAACATAACAATGATAATAGAGTTTCCAAAAGACATAATTTATTACTATCACCCAAATTCAATCATTTTAAAGCCATAAGCATTATAATTTTGGAAACTTAAATAATTTTATAATCTCCTAGGTTGTTTCATTCTCAATACTTTGTGTCTCTAGGTTTTACAACAAATGTTATCACATACTCATAAGCATGCATCATCTACTGTAGTCCTCAATGTTGTCTGACCTTCCTGTGCAAGAAGTATTCTAACTTTATGTCACTTAATCACATTTATCTTTAAAGTGTCTTGTAATCTTTGTCTCTGTTAGATATTAAGAGTCACAGTGTTAATGATATCTGAATTCCTTTTTGTTGACCTTTGATAGGTTAAAAGAATTAGGTAGTGAGAATCTTTGGGGATGAATATACACAGTGTTTTGCAAAGTATTCCTTCAAAATGTAGATATCTATCCATCAATATACCCATTTATCTTTCTATATCTCTTTATGTATCTCTATTTATCTCTATGTATCTATGTATGTATCTATATATCTACGTATCTATGTATATATGTATGTATGTATGTATGTATGTATCTATGTATCTATGTATCTATGTTTCTATTATCTACCTATGTTTCTACCATCTCTATGAATCTAATGTTTTAAAGTCAAAGGGTACAAGGAAATGAAATGCATGTGACAGTTTGTCAGTTCGGTCATGGAACCTCTACTATTGAATCATAATGGTCTGTCAGCCTGACTACTACAGAATTCTCAGACTTCAGTAGTTAGTCTACTAACTGCTGTAGGCAGTTTGGTATTCACAGCCCAAAACGGAAAGAAAATTTCCCATCCATTGAAAGTTTACCATTCCACATCTCACTGTAAAGGTATTTTTTAATAACAAATTTGATTCTAGTGATTGACTTCGGTATCAGGAAGTGTTCTGTCTTGATTTGTTCAGATCATTGAAGTAACTTAATTCACCAGTGTCTTGAGAAGCTATTTATGTTAGGCCAACAACCAACTTCCCACGCACTGGATTCTGCCTTTTCTGGCCAGCCACAACTGCCTGCTCAACCACCACAGCAGTACCAGGCAAGCACTTACCCTCCACAAACTTATACTACCCAAACATCTCAGCCTGCGAACTGCACTGTTCCCCCTAGCTCTCAGCCTGGAATGGCTCCAAGCCAACCTGGTGCTTACCAACCAAGACCAGGTTTTACACCATCTCCTGCAAGTACCATGACCCCTCCTTTCAGTGGGACTAACCCTTATGCTTATAACCGTCATCCTTTTGGTCAGGGTTATACCCAACCTGGACCTGGTTATCGATAAGGAGGTTCAGTCACACAAATGATGGCTGATTGCCTCCCAAAAGACTATACAATACAATTTTGTTACAATTTATATTGTATTGAAGTTTAAAAATTTCAAAAGCAGAGCATTTTTAATATCATTGTTGCTGTTAATTGAAAATATAATTTACCAAAATACAAACACAAAAAGACCAAAATGAATATTGTTTCCTCCCCTGCTTAAAATTGTAGCCGCTTCCTAATTATTTTGGAACACTACACGTGTGTAAAATGATTGGCTTTCTAGTTTTCCAGAGAATATTAAAAAGCTAGGCTAAGGTATAGCCATCACACTTGGCTATTTACTATTAACATGATATACAAAAAATAGAGTCCTTTGAAAAGATGACTAGACATGTATAAAATGTAACACTGATAGGCTAATAAAGGTGATTGAATCAAAAAAATTCCTACAAATATGCACAGCCATGAATGTGTCAAAGGCAACCAGAGTTACTCAAGTGGCAGTATGTGTCACATACTGACCGTCACAATGCGAAAACTGGAAATCATTCTCTTATATAGTATTGCACGGTGATAATCACACTTGAAAATCTGATCTAACAATCATCTTTTAGAATTCAAAAAAAAAAAGCCTGCCCCTATATTTTATAATATCTAGCTTTTTCTCAGAATTTCAAACAATATATTTTGTCTCCAAAACTCATAAGTAAAATGTGATTTGCAACCATGCAAAATGACAGAGACTCTTTGTGTTTGCCCCGTTTTGTCACAGATTTCTCTGGTAAAATTTATGATGGAAAACTTTGTAGAAATATTTAGAGAGGATGTGGTTTCAGTTTGCTATGAAGCATCACTGAATCCTCCACACGGAGCAAAGGCCTCATGTTCCCAGAGTTCTCCATCTAACATAGGGGATATAAAGGAAACAGAACATGGACTCAGCAGCTGCCCCAGTGGGAGGACATGCACCCCTGCCCATCCTGGGCTGCCAAGAAGTTCAGCTGCTCCTTGTCTCTATGACAGCATTATAGATATGTATAGATGTTCTACTACTATAAAACTATGAAGTATAACAAATTGCAATGAAGAATTCACTATACCATGTGAAGGGAAACTTTACCTGTGCATTATAGCTATTTTCCTATTGTTAGAATTTGCCTCCAAATTTTGATACCTCTTTCCACTGGTCCTGAGTTTATGTAAGAGGCAAATCCTAGAAATGAGATTAAGTAATTAATTAAGTATATGTGAAGAAATGTCACTTACATTGATATATTGAGCCTTAACATAGATTCTTATAATAAATAAAATAGCAACTCAATAGCAAATTGGGTTTTATCTATGTAACAGCTCTGGCTGTCATGGAACTTGCTTTGTATATCAGGCTGACCTCAAATTCACAGAGATCCTCTTGGCTCTGCTTCATGAGATCTAGGAATAAAGGCATGTTCCACCATGCTCGTCTCTTATGAAAAATTTAAAATATAGCATAATATACTCATATGGTTGACATAGACACTGTGATCTCAGAATTGAGCTCACAGTTCAGTGAGAAAACCAAGGGCTATAATAGAATTGCAGCCAGGAAAGTTGTATTGTAAAGTGCAAATACTCTTTGTAATTTACTGTTGCCCATGGCTGTTTTGTCAGAAAGTCACACAGGGGACAAAAAGATTGGTACGATATTATTGCTTGATTCTAAAACCTATATACATAGCTTTCAAGGCAAACACAAGAACTCACTGTTTATACCAGAAGTATGGGACATATGCAACTAGATATACAGTGCCTTGAGAAGCAATATCATTACAAATGTTATAATATTGATTACTTATTTTCTGTGTTTGTGATATTGCATTAGGCATGCAGACTATAAAATGAAAAGGGCATGCTAGAGCTAAGTGAGTTCAATTACAAAAACAATGATTTCCCATATTTCTTAGATTTAGACAAAGAAGGCAATATGTGTACAAATCCACCAGTACCTTCTCAAAGTCCACCACCAGAAATTAAATATTTGTTTGGAAGACCTCTCGAAAGTATTTGTGAAGACAGAAAGCTGCCTGCCCCCATACTTGTGAGTATCTTTTTGGGTATCTACATCTGCTCTGTTTCACATAATTTCTGAGAACCTTTGTTCTAAGTGTGTTATTTAATCAAGCTGATGAATGTTTAGCTATTCTATCCTTTAGGGTAAGATCCTTTTAAAATAGAAATAAGTCCAACAGAATCTTGAGTCATTTAATTGAAAGAAATTGAAAAAAGGAAAAAAGAAGAAAAAGGAAAAGGAAACAGTATTCCCATGATTGCACTGATTTCAGCAAAAGCCCAAACCAGCTTGTGGAGGACATGGGTCTATGGAGGTGCCTTGCTGATTTCCCAAGTGTCAACTGTTCCAGCTTCTTTATGACTCCAGATTCCTCTGGAGTCTCCCTTAATATCATTGCCTCTGAGATTACTCAATCTTTTATAATTAAAAATATCTATAGACTTTTATTTTACATTATCAATGAACCAGATACATACATTGTTTTTTTGCTACATATATATCCTTTTATCCTAGTGGATGGTATTTAAATATCACCTATTATGGCTTAATCTATTTTAAATAAGTTACTAAACTTCCATTAGAAATCTCATTTACTGTCTAGCATCCACTTGAGCACTATGCCTGTGCCAGGAATTTATGCTATATGTGAACAAGTTTATCATGTCAGATACATGTGTATTACTGCCTATTTCTTAAGTATTTTAGAGAAGAATTTTCTGGTAATAGTGATTGTAATCATGTAGTCAACTGAAAATAGAGAATATATGGAGTAAACCTGTGTATGGTCATCATTTTTATAGATTAAAACTATGGAAGAACAATTGAAATTTGCTTGGATTCTTAAAGGTGTCAGCATCTTTAGACATAGATAGTTGAAAATAAGAAGTCACAGAAAAAGAAAATAAAAATCTCAGAAGTGTACTGAAAAAGACTTTGTTAAAAACACAAATGTTAGGATTCATAATAGAGGCCAGGACAGACAAGAAGTAAATTAGTGATTTGAACTCTGAAAATAATCATAATAAAAAAGTTATATCTCAATAGTAATTTAGAATGGCACACTCGAGAAAGATATTCATAGTAGAAAAGTAAAAGTATGAGAAAAGTATTCACCAAAATGCTTTGGGCAAGAGAAGTGTGATTCAGTGCTGAGGATTATCTGATTCCAACAAAACCTTGATGTTTCAAATTGGGAAAATAGATTAGGGAACAAATATATTTGAAAGCTAAAGAAAACAAAGTTCAATGTCTTCTTCATTCCTCAATTATAACTTTGTACTCATAATTGTCATGGCTCTGATTTACAAGAAAAGACTTATTTTTGCTTCAAATGTGTGGATCTGTAATAGAAGCTTGTTTTTATCCCACATAGGATATGTTGTCAATCATTGCAGAAAAGGGAGAATATACAGATCACATATTTACATTACTATTGGAAAAAAGACACTGGTCCCTGAAGGATCGAATTAATGATGAACAACAGATTAACTGGAATAAAGAATCTGTTCTCATTGTAGCTTCAGTTTTACGGGTAAGGAAGGTTTTTGCATCACAAACATTCAACATCACTCTAGAGATGCATATGTCCTTTCTGTCCTTGAGAGTACCAGATAATGACAATTTCCTTGAACTATGGACATAGGACCTCCGGATAAAAGGCTTAGTAAGTAAAAGACTGACAAGCTCAAAGATTCATCACAAAGGTAGAGGTGAACACCTTCTGTTGAAAGTTAACTTACTCATATATCAAATGGGATTTAGTTTGACATTACAAATGTTTCCACTGATTTCACTTTTCACTATACCATGTGAAGTAATAGCAGAACAAGTAATAATAGTGGTAAAAGTATGTTTTACAAAACATATCTCTTAAGGCATACTTAAAAATACAAAAAATATCCTTCATAAATAACAGTTCAAATGGCTAGTCCACCACTGACCTACAATCGGCAATCAGAGTTGAATGTTACCTTCTGTCCAGTAGATGCATGAAATTGTTTCTCTTCTCTATCAAAAAAAAAAAAAAAAAAAAAAAAAAAAAAAAAAAAAAAAAGCAGCACTTTTGCTTGTGCCACCTATTGCCATCCTAATCCCATGTCAAATAATCAAGAATTAGCCTAAACTAATTTTAAATTGTCTATCATGTTTAACTTGCCAGTGAGCAGCAATGACTCTAGAGCAAATATCATTATTTTTATGTGGGCCCTGATTTGAGTTTGCCTCTCAGTAAACTTTAGAGCAATGGCCCGAGACATCAAGAGAAAAGATAATGCTCTGAGAGTAGGCATGCTTAATAACATCAGGCAAAGGTACTTCCTTGGCACTTGAGTTTGCCAAGTGTGTCTTGCCAGAAACCTAGGACCACATCATGGGCAGGAAAGTGAAGATCAGTGACTAAAGGGACCCATGTGCATTCAGAGCAATTTACAGGTACAACAACACCTAGGATTATTCCATTTTTCTGACTTACTATCCTTGGTACAACAAGAATGTTAACTGTGGTGTTTCCTTAACAAGGTGACTTTTCTCTCCATCAAACAAGCTGATGCTTGCAATTAATTTAAATAGTTGAATATTAACACATTTTAAGGAATGGATATGAAACTGTGAGATCTTCTCACATGTAAAACAGGGAGCTCAAGTAAGAAAATTCAATACTATTCCAGAGGGGCCTGTACACAGAGGTATACATGTATATTACAGTTTTACTCTCTGTGAACTGAAAGTACAGATTCACCAATTTATATAGTCAGGATGAGGTATTTACTGGGGGTATCATTTTTTGATGGTTGCCTATTTCCAGAAAGAGCACTTTGTTTTTTGTTTCTGTTTTTTTATAGTTACTCTTTATTATTATTATTATTACTATTATTATTCTATTATTCCCTATTTACTTATTCATTCATTCATTCATTCATTTTACATCTTAAATACTGTCCCCTACCTTTTCACCCTTCACATAGTCTCTTCCCTTCTCCTCTGAGTGGGTTAGAACCCCCTGGGTTATCCTCGCACCCTGGCACGTCAACTCTCTTCAGGGTTAGCACATCTTCTCCTACTGAGGCCAATTGGTGAACTGTTTCCACAGAGAGTCAACAGCTTTAGAAATAGACCCTGCTCCACATGTTGTGGGACCCACATGGAGACTGAGCTGCACATTTGCTATATATGATGCAGCTTCTGTATGCTTTTTGGTCAGTCCTTGATAGCTCCCAATAGTCCAGATTTGTTGACTCTGTTGGTCTGCCTATGGAGTCCCCATCTCCATCAGGGCTTTGAAGACTTCCCCCAACACTTCCATAAGAGTCCCTGAGCTCCATCCAATGATTGGCTATGGTTCATTGTATCCCGTTTCAGTCAGCTGTTGGGTGAACCATCTCAGGGCACTTAGGATAAGCTCCTGTCTGGATGTCCCACATAGGAGCTGGCCTTCTTTGAGACAGACAAAGCTTCAGACTGGGAAGTGGAATGCAGATCTCTGATAGCAGGTAGTAATGCAGACAAGAAGCCAAGAAAGTCAATTTGAACACAGTAGGTTTATTTCATTGCTACAGCAACCAGAACTTTGCTTCTTTGAATCTAGTCTTAAGTAAGAAAATACAAGCTCCTGATTGTAGGTTCCAGTTTTGAGCCAAGATTCTGGATAGATGACAGTTTGGAAATCTATTACAGAAGTAGGGTCTCAACCAGTGATTCTCAGCCTTCCTAATCCTATGACACTAATATATTTCCTCATGGTGTGGTGATACCTAACAATTTCATCATTTTGCTAATATTTCATAACTGTAGTTTTGCTACTGTTATAAATTATAATGTGTAATGTATGGAATATTTGATATGCAGGATATCTGATATGTGACCTACCCCCCAAAGATATTATAACACACAAGTTGAGAATCTAAACTGCTATTTTTGAACAAAAATACTTCTCAAATACTTTCTCCAATGTACATTGACCATTACAACTCTTTTTTTTCTTGCAAAAGGATTTTATTCAAAATATACAAGGGAGCTTGCTTTGTTCACATTTATATGAAAATTGGCTTGGGGTGCTTGATGAAAATTCTCTGCATCGAAAAATTTCAGCAATCAAAAGGTAACGATACGGGGAACCCTTGGCCAACCACAGAAAGATAAAAGCAGTGCAATTTTGAAAATGCATAGGCTTCTGTTTATGGGATTATCCACTTGAAGAATGTCCCATATTAAGAACTTTTCTTTGCTTCAGACATGTATAGTCATATTATAAACAGTTGCATTTCTCAAGCAAGAGTGTGGTACCTTGTCTGAAATCCCACCATTTGGTAATCTTCTACATTATAACTGTAACTATTTAAAGACAGGCTACATAACATAGGTGTGTGTAGGTCAACCTAGAGTATTTGCTTGAGTTCCTGTGTGAGACAATTTGAATATATATATGTATATTTATGTATATACAAATATATATGTATATATACATATGTGTGTGCATGTGTATGTATAATATCTGTGGGATATTTGCATCCTAATATTATTAAATGGTATTATAATATTTCACATGCTAAATATATGTCATTGATTAGAACATGAAGCTATTACTGAATTTGTCTTTCTCAACTATAACTACCTAGAGAAGTCTAGGTCAAGTATAGCTTTGACTTCTTTGAATTGTTTTCCTGTACGATACTCCATAGAACGACTTATTAGGTAACAGAGGAGCTTTAAACTCCTAATGCTAGCCTGGAGCCCAGCATCTCTGCCTTCCCTATAGCAGAAGCTTTTATAACTGCACTGCATAAGCTGACAAGTGTGCTTTCTGCTCCTTATGTTCTAGAGTACCACAAGAGTTTTACATGGTTTCGTACTACATTAGATATTGAATGTGTCCCCATGGTGGCTTGAAAGATGATTCATTGTTTAACAACACTGTTTCCATATACAGAACACACATGGCCTGCAACAATCTTCATTCATTCTAATTCCAGGGAATCTGACAACTTCCTCTGGATTCTGTGGATAGCAATCATACATATAGTACATAGAAATTCAAACATAACTTAAAAAAAAAAATTCCTGTGGTTCTATACAGAGAAGTGATTTGCAGAAAATATTTTGCATAATACTTTATCTATATATTCCTATTTCTGTTGAATTCTGATTATACTATGAGCTGGTCTACAAAACGTTTACTCCGATTTTTCTATGTATTTAGAGTTTTGTAAGTAACATTACTTATAAGATAATCGACAGTAAAATTCTCCTTTTTCTATGTATAGAATTCTACTGAAGATTCCCCAACCAAACTACATGTTGCTAAAATACCTTATTTGTGTATTATTGAAAATTAAAAGATCTTCAAAGAATCATTTAGACACAAACTGCTTATCTGTTCGCTTAGCCTCTTGTGTGATGTGGGATCGAAAATCCAGTGGCCCAATTCGTGGGGTTAACTTCCCAAAACAGGTAAAGGGATCTGATTTTTGCCTTTGATAACAAATTCCTCATTGTGATCCAGGAATTGGGAATACCTCAGAAACATCATTGCTGTAAAAGGAAAACCTAAGATTGCATTCTTCTGGAGTGGAATACGTATTGATCTATTTCAGGAAGGTTTGGGAAGGGAGATTGTTAATGTAGTTTGAAGTGAGTGAATCATTTCTTTCTTTTGATCTTTCTTCCTTTCTCTTTAGATATTGATTTTAGATATTATGTTTTAGCCAAGAATATGCTGCAAGCTTAATGGTAGTCCAAAAAGACTGTAGTGAAGTTGAAAAAAATCCTGATTACCTAGTGTTTTGTTTGTCTCTTTGGATTTGTCCTTTTTAGCCCTACTTTGGATCACTTAATAGTTGTGTTCCATAATAGTGGGACTATATTATTAAGTATTCACCTCAACTTAATTGCTGGTCATATAAAAGTATATTGCATATAATTATATATATACAATATGTTATACAAAGACTAATGATAAATAATTGGTGTATGTCATTTTGTATACTTTCCATTATTTTAGCACTACCTTATTTCAGGTTCAGTTTTATGTTCTTCAGGTTTTCTGTAGCTTTTAATTTTATTATAAACCTATATGCATTAGTATCTTTTTACTAATTTATTTATTTCCTTTATATCCTGATTGCTGTCCCCTCCCAACCCATCTTCACAAGTCCCATCTTCACAACCCCCTCTTCCCTCCTTTGCCTCAGAAAAGTGTAGACCTTCCATGGACACCAACTCACTCTCATGTATTAATTCACAACAGTAATATGTATATCTCCTCCCACTGAAGCTAAACAAAGCAGCCCAGCTAAAAGAAAGCAATCCAGTTGTGACAATAGAGTGAGAGCCAGCCCCACACCAATTGTTTGGGGACACACATGATGATCAAGCTGCACATCTGCTTCATAAATTTAGGTGCCTAGATCCAGCTGCTGAAGCTTGTGAAGGGCCTGGTTCTGCAGACTCAAACCTGAGAGTTCACCATGACTAAAGGCAACAGCAGGATACCAGGATATAGAAGGAGAGGCATCTCTGGGAGGTTCCAGTATTGATGGTGTAGCAAAATCCAGAGGCCTTGAACCAGATCAGTGACTTATTTCAATGTATATTTGCAAGTGAAGTTGTTCTCACAGTGAATTTTTAAATGTTTTTAAATTTTAGTTTTATTTTTTAATTTAAATTTAAAAGCCTTATTTATTTTTTAATTTTTTTTTAAATTTGGGAAGGGAGTTACCAGGAGAGAGGGCAGATATGGAAGGATTGAAAATGAGTGTTACTGTGTTACATGATGATAAATTCACAGAGAATCAATGAAGAGCATACATTTTGAAAAGGAAAAAAAAGACAATAAAGGAAAACAAAAAATGAAAGAAATCAAGATATATTTTTATTATTAGTTTCCAGGGACAAGGTACACAGGAAGGAAGTCATGGTAATATTACTCACAGTGGAGGAGGATAGCCCAGAGAACATCTTGAAAAGCTTTAATGGTTTGGGATAATAACATACTTGTTTTAGTTTGTTTGTTTCCAACTACCAAGCTATAGGCAACCTAAAATCCAAGCCTATATCAAACTGCATGTTCTGTCCAAATGTAGCAATAAGATACATTTTTACACTCTTAATAACTATTAATGTTTCTCCATTTATAGACAGTTCTATTCAAATATATTCTTTTGTATGGTCAGACATTAAGACAAAGAAGCAAAACTATTCTGTACAATCTGCATAAAAAGTGAGACAATCCTCTGAATGTGATTTTCCTGAGACTCATTTCTTCCCTATCCAATGCAGGACTGCTCAGAAATAAACTTCGAGGCACCCTGGGAAAAGACATATGTCATGAGTAGACTTAGTTTAACCTAAGCCACCATTTCAAGAGGAAGGGGACTTAACAGTGTTGTTCCATTTAGAAAGTGTTTTGATTTGCTACTATTGCTGTGACAAAACACTGATGAAAAGCAAAATATGGAGGACGGGTCACACTTCATGATATCCTTCCACTGACTACTGAGAAATGTCAGGGTCCAAACCAAATCAAGGGCAGTAACTTAAGCAGAAGCTGAGTATGAGTTCTGCCTACTGCCTTGAACCTCATCTTCTATGTCTGACTAATAACTCAAGGATGGCACCATCCTGGACAACTAGGCCCTGAAAATTCTAAAGTTAATCAAGATAATATATCTTAGACGTCTCTACACAATAGGTCAATCTGATGGAGGCATTTTCTCAATTAAGTTTCCCTCTTCTCACCAACTTCTTCTCTTAGTTACCTTTCTATTGCCTTAAGAAAACACCATAACCTATGCACTCTCTGATAAGTGGTTATTAGCCCAGAAGTTCTGAATACAGGAAGAACAACCCACAAACCACAAGAAACCCAAGAAGAAGGAAGACCAAAAGGTGGACATTTCATTCCTTCTCAAAAGGGGGAACAAAATACACATGGAAGGAGTTGCAGAGACTAACTATGGAGCAGAGACTGAAGGAAGGACAAGCCAACCTAATATAGTTATCTCCTGAGAGGCTCTGACAATACCTGACTAATACAGATGTAGAGGCTCACAGCCATTCATTGAACTGAGTACAGAGTCCCGAATGAAGGAGTTAGAGAAAGGACCAAAGGAGCTGAAGGGTTTGTAGCCCCTTAGGACGAACAACAATATGAACTAACTAGTACCCTCAGAGCTCCCAGGGACTCAACCACCAACCAAGAACTATACATGATAGGACTGATTGCTCTGGCAGCATGTATATAGTAGAGGAGAGGCCCTTGGCCTTGTGAAGGTTCTGTGCCCCAGTGTAAGGGAATGCCAGGGCTAATAAGTGGGAGAGCGTGAGGTGGTTGGCATGGGGAGAGAGGAGGCAACATGGGTTTGTTCTTGTTGTTTTTGTTTGTTTGTTTGTTTGTTTGTTGGAGAGGAAACTGGGAAATGAGAAATCATATGACACATAAATAAAGAAAATATCTAAAAAAGAAAAAGAAAAAGAAAAAGAAAACACCATAACCAAGGCAAGTAATAGAAGTAAGTGTTTATTTTAGACTTACAGATGTAGAGGGATTACAGTACTTCAAAGTCATGACAGAGGAGCATGATTGTAGGAAGGACAATTAAACAGGAAGCAGAGACCTGATGGCTACCGTCCTAGACAGCAAACATCAAGCAGAGAGAGTACATGGAAAATTGCACCTAACTTTTGTAACCCTAAATTATAACCAATGGCATACTTCCTGCAGGAAGGTCAAGCCACTTTAGCTACCCAAAACAGTCACAAAAAGGGTATCAAGTATTGTGATGCCTGGATTTGAAGGACATCCCATTCAAATCATCACAAAGAAACCCAAACCTAATACCTCAAAAAAATCAACAAAGTACAGTCAAGATACCTTTACAGTCATTAATTCAATTCACTCACAGTTATTGGCAGCGTATCAGTTCTAAAATGTTGCTTTGCTTTAGACGTTCCTCTATTCTTTGCAATATATATGAAATTTTAACAAGTTTTAGTAAGATGCAAAGAACTTATAGTTTTCATTTCAGACAGAGACTTCATTTCATGGATTCCTATCTGATAGTGGCAACTGTTATTTTCCTCATAGTTTTGGATTTTTTTTTTTTAATTTCAATTGTGTAAACTATGTGAAATGACAGAGGTTCTTGACTTTTGCCTTGTGATGTTACAGGTGTCTCTTATGGGTATCATGATTGACAACTGTGTAGTCATCTTTGGAGATGATGATATAAGTTTTAAAGATATTCAAATGAAGTCTGACACTGCTGGTAAATCACCTGCTACTAAAAAGGCCAAAAATGGCCACAGTGGGAAAACCTGTGATAAAAAACATTAAAGATTGCATATGTTGCTCTGCAGGAAGAAGGTCCTACAGGTAAGACAGTCATCAAATGAATGGAAGGATGATGTCATTCCCTGATTTCAAAAATTTGTAAATAACATCAGAGCAGCATGGGAAAAGCTTTATAACAACACTTAACTTATACAAAAATGAATGCATCTAAACATAATACAAACATATCTATACACATATATACTTTCATATACATACAGGTATGTATGATAGATGAACTCTTTATTTAGCCACTGCAAGAATCCCACAATATTGCCTGCTATATTCTTCCCCCTTTCTTCCTACGGTCCTTAA